>QAXK01003472.1:0-11150 GCA_004335735.1 Chlorella sp. KRBP | reverse complement strand
CCACGATGGGATGGAGCACCTGGCTGGCCACCACATTGAGCTGTCGTCGCCCGCGCCAAAGGTGCGTTGCTGGCAAGATGCCTTGGCGTGCGGGGCCACTGCGATGTTCGTGCGGGTTCTAGACCTGTCTGTGCGTGTCATCACACGGCTGCTTGCAGATGCCAGCGATGGAGAGCCGGGACTCCATGGGTAGCAAGCTGGGCAAGGCCTTCTCTGGACTGCTGCCCACAAGCAGCAAGAGCAAGTATGAGGTGAGCAGAGCAGCGCACCGCGCCGGACTGCCGCACTGCCGGGCCCGCTGTGTGCACTTGCAGCAAGTGGCTGAAGGCATGGCTTGGCTTGGTGCCCGCAGCCGTATCAGGACGAGACGGCACCGCCCTCGCTGATTGGCATTGAGATGGCGCCAGGTGGCGGCCATCACCCCGCCACCGGGAACGGCAGCGGCGCGAGCGGCAAGGCCGTCACCGCCTTCCCGCTCAAGGAGCCCCTGCAGCCGTGGAACGCGCCCCTGTAGCCCCTGCGTTCGCGCGCCCCTGCTTCGACTAATCTGTCGTCTTCTTTTTGAACTTTTGCAAGTTTTTTCATGAAATGCGTGCTGAGCCGCAGCTTGCCTGGCGATGGCGCGTGCGTGCTTCACTCATAAACGGATCTTCGCGCCGTTCTGCCGCTTGGCCCCTCTCGTGCAAGACCCGTGGAGCTGTGGTCGCAGAGGGATCATCACGATCTGGGCGGGGGCCAGAATCGTGCTGGTCCCTCCCTGAACAGCATGGACGGCATACCAACAGACGCAGCATTGCCCGAGGAGCTGCAGGATGAGCTCACCGCCCTCAGCTTTGCCTTTGGCGCCGATGTGGCGTGCAGCCTCGTCCCCGCCCACGAAAGCCAGCAGCAGCAGCAGCAACACGGCCACAGCAGCTGCGTGCGCGTCACCGCCAAGGTGGAGCCGCTCACCGGCGAGCACAACAGCCCCGGGAGCCGCTTCGTGGCCCTGCACGTGGTGCTGCACGTGCCGATCGGCCCCTACCCAGCCTCCGCGCTGCCAGCCATCAGCCTTGAGGACGTGCGCGGCCTGGGCGACCTGCGTGCCAATGAGCTGCTCAAAAAGCTGCAGGATGAGGCGCGGGACCTGCAGGGGTCGATGGTGCTCCACCACCTCGTTTCGGTAGCACAGGACTATGTGGAGCAGCACAACACGCCGGAGGGCGCGTGCAGCTTCTGCCTGCTGCCGCTCAACAACGGCCAGCAGCAGCAGGAGGGGCACCTGACGCGCCTGCCGTGCTACCACGCCTTTCACACGTGCGTTGCAGTCGGGTGCGGGAGATGGGGGTCAAACGCGGCGCAGCAATGCCCTGGTGGCAGCACTGGCAGCTCGCAGTCGCAGTAGGCAACTGAGGGTGTGGCCTGCTGAGCTGGTGCAGGAGCCTTTCTGCTGGCCCACGCTTGGAGGACGTGCCAGTCATCTGGTGGGGTCTGTGTGTGTGTCACCACTGTGCAGGGAATGCCTGATTGACTGGTGGTCGTGGATGCAGCGCGACTGCCAGGAGCGTGAGGAGCAGATTGTGCAGCACACTGGTGTGCACGGGGCAGCCATGAGCGTGAGTGTGCGTGTGTGTGTGTGCACTTGCAAACGGGGCGGCCCAGCCGCGGTGACCAAGGCAGCACGGATCAGCAGCGAGGAAGATTAGGCACGAGCCCAGGCCAGAGCATGCAGTCACCGAGTGTCCGGCTGGCTGGCGTGAGGAACGATGTCAGTGCTGCCCCAGCGTCGGTTGCTGTTCTACTTGCTTCAAGAATCATCACCACGTCAACCTGCCATCCTGCACCAACTGCTACCACACCATGCGCCGTACGCAGGACAAGATGCCCCCAAGGGAGCCCCCGCCGCACAGCCACGTGTTTGCTTGCGCCTGCCCCGTCGACCGCAAGCCCTGCCCCATGCCGGAGCTGCTGCAGCTCATGCCCTCGCTGGCCCAGCACCCCCTCGCCGTCCCGCCCCCCCCTCCCCCCATCACCTCGGATGGCGAGGAGGAGGAGGCACAAGCCGCCGCAGGCAGCGCTGCACAGGGGACGGGCGGCAAGCAGCGGCGCGGGGCAGCCAGTGCGGCTGTGGCGGCAGGACGCTCATCAAACCAGCCGCAGGTGTGTGAGTGTCGAGTTTTGCATCTGTTTGGGCGCCTCGGCGGGGCCGGAGCCCAGGTAGTACCAAGCGTATCAGATGTCTCGCAGCACTCAGGCACGCGAGCCCAGGACAAAAAGCCCTGTGTGTAACAGCAGCCTGCTGCCTGACTCGTGATGTGCTCGGCTCTGAGGGCAGCAGGCACACCCAGCAGACCGGTGCTGTGGCATGCCCAACGTCGCATGCCTTCGTCCTCTGGCTGCATGACCTACGCAAGCAGGCGCAGCAGCCAGCTGCGGTCCGGCAGGCGTCTGGCGTGGACATGGCCAAGCTGTCTGAGATGCAGCGAAAGTTCCAGGCGCTGTTTGCGGCCCAGCTGGCCGCCGGCGGCATCATTACGGCTGCGCCACCGGCTTCCATTGGGGCCATGCAGGCGGAACAGGACCGCCGAGGGCGGGAGGCCAGGGAACGGGAGCTGCAGCAGGAGCGGGAAAAGCAGGAGAAGCTGCGGGAGCAGGAGAGGCAGCAGCGGCAGAAGCAGGACCAGCGGCAGCTGCTGCAGGAGAGCCTGGAGAGGCACGAGCGGGAGGATGAGGAGGCGCGGCGGCAGAGGGAGCAGAGGGCGAGGAGGGAGCGGCAGGAACGGGTGCGTCGGGATGGGGAGGGGGTGGGGGATCGGGGAGGGCGCATGGGGGGAGAGCAGGGCGTGGTGGGGCAGGAGGCGGGGGCTGTGCCGCATGGGGAGGGGCGCGGGTTTGGGGTGCCGGGGCGAGAGGGCAGCGGTGGTGGGGGTAGAGGTGGGGAGGGCGGGCGGAGTGGTGGGCGAAGTGGTGGGCGCGGGGGCGGGAGGGAGGGTGGTCGTGATGGTGGCGGCAGCGGCGGGCGTGGAGGGAGAGGAGGAGGTGAGGGCAGTGGTAGTGGAGGCAGAGGAGGGGCAAGTGGAGGTGGTGGGCAGGGTGACGGCCGTCTTGAGGTTAGGCATGAGCAAGAGGGAGGAGCGGTCGGTACGGTGGGGAGGGGCCCATGGGAGCCACAACAGGTGGGCACCAGCGGTGCGAATGGAGGTGCGAATGGAGGTGCACCCGACAGCACTGGAGGGAGAGGTGTCAGAGGAGGAGGGCGGGGGCACGGCGGAGGCAGGCTTGGAGCTCTAGTGGATGGAGCGGGAGGGCCTAGTGGCGGAGGGGCCGAGGTGGATGCAGAGCGGGTAGAGGGTGCGAGGGGCGGATGGGCGGGTGGCAGGGGAGGAGGAGGGCCAGGTAGTCAGACGGGTGGGCGGGGTGGGGCTGTGGGTGGCAGGGGAGGAGGCGGGGAGAATGGCGGGGGAGGAGGGCCAGGTAGTCAGACGGGTGGGCGGGGTGGGGCTGTGGGTGGCAGGGGAGGCGTGCCCGTGGGAGCTGGTGTAGGCGCGCGGCCTGAGCGCTTTGCTCCGTCACCCTCGCTCGTCGGCCACAGCGTCACGGGCCCGCAGCCTGTGCAAGCGGCGCACAGCGGCGGCAACAGCCACGGGGAGGGCGGCGGCGGGGAGGGCAGGGGCCCTAAACGGCCTCAGAGCGGGCGGGGGAGAGGCGGCAGAGGAGGGGACGGTGGGGGCACGGCGACACAGAGCGAGGGGAGAGGGCGGGGTGCCGCCGGGGTTGCTGCGGCTGCCACTTCCCGGCACCCTGACACTGCGCTCTTGTAGCATCGGTGGGTGGGGCCGTACGGCTTGCTGCCGCTGCTGCTCAATTACAGCGTGTGCGAGCTGCGTCCCCACTTTTTGGCTCGGATGACCTCCAGCGTGACATTTCAGCGTGACATCGTTGCGACCATGAAGCGTAGTTGCCGTTCTCGCGTGATTGGATAGTCAAGGCGAAACAAAAATGTGTGGCAGCAGCCGTGGCAGCTGGACAAGACATCGACAGTCCCATAGTGCGAGGCTACCAAAACCATAGGGTCACTGCGCCTTGGACGCCCGCCGTCATGCTGTGCTCATAGAGCCCGCATGTGCAAAGGCTCCAGGGGCTGCCGCATGTCATTGCGCCGCTGCCACAGCCGCTGCCATGCCCGCCGCTGCCCCGCCGCCAAGTCTGGACAGGCGCACTGCCGGGCCCTCGTTGGCGGCGACAGCAGCAGCGTCTGAGACTGCTGGTGAGGCTGCTTACACCACCTTGGCCTTGGCGCCGGCGTCGGTGAGCTGCTTCTTGGCGTCCTCAGCCTCCTCCTTGCTGGCTCCCTCCTTGAGCACCTGTGTGTGGTGCCGGGGCACAAGGTGCAAGCTATAGGCTGAGGACGTGGGCCTGACAACAGCCACCAATGCTGGTGATCGCTGCTGCACGCGTGCTTGCGGCCCCCCGCGCGGGCGCACCTTGGGGAGCGTGGCGGTGTAGTCCTTGACCTGGTTGACGGCAATGCCGGCAATGCCGCGCACCACCTTGTAGACCGCGACCTTCTTGTCCGCTGGGATCTCCTCAAGCACCACGTCGAAGGTGGTCTTCTCCTCCACCACTGGTGCAGCGGCAGCGGCGGGGCCAGCAGCCATCATCACTGGCGCGGCAGCGGCGGCGGACGCATCCACGCCGAACGTCTTCTCGATCTCAGACACCTGCGCACGCGCCAGTGCGCACGACGCTAGCGCTTGTTCCCGATGGACTTGTACTGGCACGACTATAGCCCAGAGCACACCGCCAGCGAGCACTGCAGCCTGCAGCACTGCACTGCATGAGCTGCTGCTGCACTGCACTGCGCTGCGCCGTGTGGGCTCGCGTCCTGGAGCACTGCAGACGAAGAGATTGCGGGAGCCTCACCAGCTCGGACGCCTCCAGCAGGGTCAGCGTCTTGAGCTTCTCCACCTGCATTGCACCATCGCCACGGCACGCACCCGCTCGCCGCTGCTCGCTGGCGCCCGATGCTGCTGCACTCGTTCGTCTGCTCCACTCGCAGCACCACACGTCCCACAGTCCCCACGAGGAAGACAGCGTCTGCGACTAGCTGGCCACGGCATTGGCCAGCACCGTGTGCCGCTTGGCTGTGCGCGCTGAACGCGTGGTCGCCACCATCCTGCCCGGCGGCCAGAACGAGCCGGCCCACGGCGAGGCAGAGGCCCTCGGGAAGGCACTCACAATCTCAGACACGGCCGAGGCGCGCACGGGCGCGACCAGCACGCGGCGCTGCGGCCGGGTGGCAGACTTGAAGGCCACACGGCTCGCGGGAGCGGACTTGAGCGCGAAGGCCATCTGTGCTGACTAGGGTACTCCTCGGGGTACTGCTAACAAGTCACAGGTGCCTCTGCTGTGGACGCTGCCGACACGTAGGTCGCTGGGCGGAAATTTGCATGATTTTAAGGGATTGCTCAACCCTAACGCGATTCGCGAAAGCAAGCGAGCGGCAAGCGCAGCAGCGGGGAATTATCGCGATGATTGCGGCGTCATCCGCATCGCAGCGGCTCGCGAAGACTGCACGTGCAGGGGCGGCATCCCGCATCGTGCTCGGCACCACGCCTGGGAGGACAGCACCACAGCGCGCCGTCATCAGCGGGGGACTCAGGCGCTGGGTGGGCGTGCCTGCGCCGCTGGCCCCCATCATCAGCAAGGGGCGCCCACGGCACACCGCCGCACGCGCGGAGCAGAACGGCACAAACGGTGTGCCTGCAGGCCAGCCGCTGCAGGACGATGAGGAGCTGGAGGAGGAGACGTTTGTGACGGAGCGAGGTGTTGTTGAGCCCATCAGCGACGAGGAGGCCCAGGTGCGTCCGCGGGTGCCCACCGCTGCTCCGCGTGCGCTGCGGGCACGTCACGTGCACCGCATCAGAGTGCACGACGCCCTTGTGAATAGTGCGTGAGCCCACCACGGGCAACCTGCACAGGTGGACGCGCTGGGTGAGCCCACCACGGGCAACCTGCACCTGGTGGACGACCTGCTTGCACGTGCCGCCACTGCACTGCCCTGCGCAGGTGGACGCGCTGGGTGAGCCCACCACGGGCAACCTGCACCTGGTGGACGACCTCAAGAAGGGCGTGGTCAACGTGTTTGGGATGAACCGCACCTCGGACATCTTTGACCTGCCCATCGACCGCCTGCAGCACGCCACACAGGTGTGGTGCTTACTCTCAAGCTGGGTAGCCTCATCGGGTGCTTGCTGCACACAGGTGTTGCTGCTGGGTCGCCTGCGGTTGAGCGGGGCGGGCCTGAGCTGCTTGCAGCATGGGTGGTGGACACAAGGCGCCGCCATCGAGAGACCTGACGTGTCGTGCCCGTGCCACTGCTTGTGGATGGCCCCTGTGCTTGACCTGCAGCATGTGCTGGATGCGCTCAGAGTGGCCCCTGGCTTCCCAGAGGGCAACCCGCAGCGCGCCATCTACTGCTCGCGCACGCTCAACCTGCGCTCCATCAAGGCCATCGGGTGCGTGGGTGGGGGTCAGGATGGTAGGTAGGGGGAGGGAGGGACAGTGGGAGCGAGCGTGCTCCACTGCCGCTGCACACCACATGCACCCCTGACGTGCTGTTTGTTGTGCGCGCGCTTGGGGTGTGCTGCGCAGGTTCGACATGGACTACACCCTCATCGTGAGTGCATGCTAGGGCTTTGCTTTTCAGCCGCAACACCAGCAGCTGGCGGCCACCCGTGCAGCAACTCTGCAAGAGAGTTGTGCTGTTGGCCGGCTGGCGAACTCATCTTGTGCTGCCCGTGCTGTGCCACGTTGTGCGCTGCAGCACTACAGCGTGGACGCGTGGGAGGGAAGGGCGTACGAATACGGCCTCGAGACGTTGGGGCAGCAGGTGCGTGTGCTGAGCTTTACATCTGGTACAGCCACGTCTGGCAAGCAGATAGTGTGGGCAGGAGACGGTTGTTGAGCGGGGACAGGGCACCGGTGTCAATACTGTGATGTGGGGGGCCTGCCTCCTTGGTCAGTGCAGCAGCAAGCATACGGGACAGTATGGCACGGTGCCGGCAACCAGAGGTATGACTCACCTTTGGGGCACCACCACGTCGCTACCAGGGAGCGCAAACCTTTGCGAAATGGAGGTGGTGAGGCGACCTTGTCTGGCGCGCAGGGTGTGCCGGTGGACGGGCTCAAGTTTGACGCCGACCTGGTGATTCGTGGGCTCATCATCGACCGGGAGCGGGGCAACCTCATCAAGGTGGACCGCTTCGGGTGAGTCATCATCAAGTCATCATCATCATCATCATCATCATCTTCATCATCATCATCATCAACAACATCACCACAACCATCACTGCGTGGCGTTCACGACAGGGGTCATGATGCTGCAGCCGTCACAAAAGATTGCCAGGCAGGCCTCGTCAAACCGAGTTCACGCCAGGTGCTTGTGTGTGCGTGTGCTGGTGCTGTGCAGGCTGGTCAAGCGCGCCATGCACGGCACGCGCATGCTGACGTGGCAGGAGATCCGCGAGCAGTACGGCAGGTGCGCGAGAGCAGTTGCAGTGTGCGTGTGTCGAGTTTTACATTTGGCGCGGCGATGTCTCGCAAGCAGATGAGCACTTAGGCGAGCAACACGGGCAGCGTGTGCGCCATTGCCTTTGGTTCTCGCTCGGGCTCATGGCTTTAGCAACAGGCTACTGGCCCGCGTCATCATCACCATTATTGCATGGCTTTCACGACAGGCTGCAGCAGTCACAAAAGATCGCCAGGCAGGCCTCCAGCAGTTCACTGATGAAGCGCTGGCGCGCGCCCCTGTGCTGCTTGCTGTGGCGGCGTGCGCACCGGGGGGCGTCTGCATACACCAGAAACGGCCTGTGCCAGATGCCAAGCTGAGCGTGCGCACATAACTGCCTGCTGCTGTGGCGTGGCGGGCGGTGCATGTGCAGGGAGGTGGTGAACCTGCGCAACGAGGCGCGCTGGGTGTTCCTCAACACGCTGTTCTCAGTCAGTGAAGCGGTTATGTACATGCAGCTGGTCGACCGCCTGGACCAAGTAAGCGAGGTTTGACATCACATTGACATCACACACCATCTTGCATCTTGGGCATCCATACTTGTGGAACCGTAGGGGCATATCAGATGCCCTGCCTAGCAGGCCAAGAGTGTGTGTTTGGTTTTGAATCTGTTTGGGCGCCTCAGTGGGCGAATGCGATGCCCTGCATCGCAGGCCAAGAGTATGTGTGGCTTCCACAGCACACGCGAGAATGCCGTGGCCGGCGCTGAGCTGCTGCGGCTTGCATCGCTGCCCGTGAATCGCAGGGCATGTTCCAGGTGGGGCTGGGCGGCATGAGCTACACAGCGCTGCACCAGCTGGTGTCCCAGGCGCTGTACCGCACGCACGTCGAGGGCAAGCTCAAGTCCGAGATCATCCAGGTGCGTGCATGTGTGTGTGGCCAGCCCTAATCCCCTGACCCCGCACGCACGTCGAAGGCAAGCTCCTCAAGTCTGAGATCATCCAGGTGTGAGTCTTGTTGACCTTAGTTTGGATGCCTTGTGCTGCGGGGACCGCAGTGTGAGCCGTGCATGCGGTACGCGGCGTTCGTTCGTTTTTGCGTGCGAAAGCACCCACGTGGCGGCACCTTCGACGGGGACGCCAACTTGCTTGCAAGCAGCAAGCAGACGGGGGCCTGACTGGCGTTCAGCACGCCTGATAAACCAGCCAGGCGTTCAAACGCAACGACGCACGCAGGCGCCTGACAAGTACGTTGAGCTCGACGGCGACATGGCGCGCACGCTGCTGGACCAGCGCGACAGCGGCAAGCAGCTGCTGCTCGTCACCAACTCCGACTACGAGTACACCAACGTGATGATGAGCTACGCGTACAACCGCTTCCTACCAAAGGTAGGCAGGTGGTGCGGCACGTGTGAAACACGTCCTCCTGATGTTTCCTGCTCGCGCCGTAGCCCTTCCTCAGCCGCACAAACAGCAACCTGTCCCACCATTTAGGGCCCACCATTTGGCGGCGCTGTTGTCTACTGCTCTCCAGCGGGCTGTCCAGTCACAGTGTCCCAGTCACAGTGTTAAAGCTGTCCAGTTCATGGGTTGCCTAAGCCCTCACTGCATGTGCCCACAGGGTACCACCTGGCGGGACCTCTTCGACATGGTGATTGTCAACGCACGCAAGCCGGACTTCTTCTCGCACAACATGTCTCTGTGAGTGGCGGCCCCACGACTCTGCGCACGTCGTGCTGTAGCATGCCGCCCCTTTTCGCATGCCGTGTCCCCGCCCTGGCAGCTGAAAAGCCTCCTTGCCGAGCTTCACATGCAGCGCAGCCGCCTTCGGCAACATATACAAACCATGGCGCGTTTCAGCATATCGTACAGTTATTGCTGGGTGTGGCCCTGCCATTCGCTGCCTGATTAGGTACGAGGTGGTGACACCTGACGGCCTGATGAGGCCGGCGCTTGCGGCCAAGAAGGGCGGGCTGTACTGTGGTGGCAGCGCGCGCATGGTGGAGAAGGCCTTGGGGGTGAGGGCTCTTAGGGCTTGCGTGCCGGGGGTGGGCCCATGCGCAGCGCTGGGGCAGAGCGCAGTTTGCGTGCGGTGCGGTTGGGGTGTGTGCTTGCGAAGCCTGCCTGGTCAGCAAGCACTCGCATTAGTGGGAGCAGCAGGAGGAGGTGGGGAGAGTCTAGCATTTGGCCAAGTGTTTGGGTCGCTCGTTGGCATGCTGGTGCAGGTGGAGGGCGAGGACGTGCTGTACGTTGGAGACCACATGTGAGTGGGTGTTTGCTGCATGTCAGTGCGTGTGTCATCATCATCACCATCATTGCATGGCTTTCACGACAGGTGTCATGATGATGCACCTGTCCAAAAGATCGCCAGGCAGGCCTTGTCAAGCAGGGTGCACGTCAGTGTGTGTGTCGATGTTTGCATCCGTCTGGCGGAGCCGGAACCCAGCCATCGGGCATATCTCGCAGCAGGTGCTGCGTAATACCCTCCCCATACCCATCACCAGCATGACAACAGCACCGTCCGGCCCATATGCGCTGATTTGCCCATGCAATGTGCTGCTGCTCGCAGCTACACCGACGCCGCGCTGTCCAAGATCAACTTCCGGTGGCGCACCGCACTCATCATCAGGTGCGTTGCAATCTTTGGTGACGGCTGCGGCATCATGACACCTGTCGTGAACGCCATGCAATGATGATGGTGATGATCAGGTGCGGGTCAGCGGGCGTGAGCTGTTGGTGTGGGTGGCATAGGTGGCTTGCCTGACTGTGTGCAGCTCATCAGGGTGTGAGCGAGCTGTGACATGTCTGGGTGTGCGGTGTTGGCGTGCACGGCCTGTACATACACGCACGCAAGATTAGCCAACAGCACATGAAAAGCTGAACGCCAACATTGCCCGCATACCCAAACCTGCATGTGCATGCAAGCAGGGAGCTGGAGCTGGAGATTGACGCGCTGGCGCGTGGCCGGCCGCACCGCGACAAGCTCAAGGACCTCATGAACAAGAAGGAACTGGTAAGCCCCAAGGGCTTAGGGCTTGGGGCTGTTAGGGTTTGGGGCATGCATGCGTGGCTGGGCGCAGCATTTGGGCGGCACACACATGCGCCTCTGCCCTTTTCCACCGCGTCTGCGCTGGGCCGCGCTGTTATCAAGCGAATCATGGTGGTTCTTACTGATAGTGGGCGCCATGTGTGCCTTGCGTGCTGCTGCTTGCGCTCACGTGCGCAGCTGGGGGACGTCTTCAACCAGCTGCGGTTGGCCAGGCAGCGCTTTGTGCACGGGCACAACAACCTGCGCTCGTTCGATGACGAAGAGGGCGTCAACGAGACGCTGGCCCAGCTGCTCATGGTGATGGAGGCGCTGGACACGCAGATTGGTCCCATGCTGGAGCACGACGGGCAGTACTTCAACAGGTGAGGTCATTTTATATGCGATATCATCATCATCACCATCATGGCATGGCGTTCACGACAGGGGTCAAGATGCTGCAGCCGTCTCAAAAGATCGCCAGGCAGGCCTCGTCAAGCAGAGTTGCACGTTGCTTGACTGAGGCTGCACTCGCATGGCCGAAGTCAGGTGTGTGTGTGTCATCATCATCATCATCATCATTGCATGGCGTTCACGACAGGTGTCATGATGCTGCAGCCGTCACAAAAGATCGCCA
>QAXK01003468.1:0-13561 GCA_004335735.1 Chlorella sp. KRBP | reverse complement strand
GTGGGCGCGCTGCTGCTGATAATGGTGATTGTGCCGCTGCTGCGGCTGCTGCTGCTGCTGATGATAATGATGGTGATGTGCGCAGGGCCGCAACCCGCTGGCCTTCCGGCGGCCCGCGCTCCCTGCAGTGCTGGCGGAGAACAGCGCCGAGACGTGCCCGGTGGACAAGGACGGCAAGCGTCTCTTGCCGGACGGCAGCGCATGGGTGGTGAGCGCGGCTTGCGGCTGCTGTGTACTTGCTTGTGGGAGAGCACGTTGCTGCATGGGTGGTGAGCGCGGCTTGGCGGCTGCTGTGTACTTGCTTGTGGGAGAGCACGTTGCTGCAGTTCGTTGGGCAGGGCTGTTGGATAAGCGGGTGGTGCACCAGTGGTCCGTCAGTTTGCTTTGGCTGCCTCCTGACGATGCGTGTGCATGGCCTTTGCCTGTTTCCATTTGCAGGTGAGCCTGATGGATGCCATCACAGACTTGGCGCTGTCCTCCCGGCCGTACCGCTACCGGCCCAGCATGACGCGGCGCCCCAACCAGCAGCTCAAGTGGCTGCTGCCACTCGTCCTCGCAGGGCAGGTGAGCACGTCCCCTGCTGCCAACCTACGGCAGGCTGTAGTATGGCGCAAGTGCCGATACGCCAGCACGCTACCGAAGCCAGGGTTGGCTGCCCGGCCCTCCCCTCCCACCACGAGCTGCGCCCATACAACTGCGTGTGCAGTTCCTCCTGTTCCGCGACGTTATCCGGCCGCGCATGGAGCGCGACGTCAAGCGGCAGCAGGACGCCGACGAGCGCGTGTGGGCGGTCAAGGCGGACCAGCGCAAGAAGCTGGGCATCGGGCCGCCGCTCAAGCCGTCCAAGGAGAACGCATGGAGGCTGGAGCAGATCTACGACGACGATTGAGCTTTGATGGGGCGCTTCCCACGCCCCTGCGCCACCTCCTGTGCCACCTTATGCAAACTTGGCGCCCGCACACGATCCTGCAGAACTGAGCTCAGACTAAGCAGCATCAAGAGTGCCATAGCGCAGCGTCTGCAGGATGTTTTCTCAGCTGCGCGACCGAGTTGCGGCGAAGCTGCGGGACCTGGGTCCGCAGGACGAGTATGACAAGGCCATCGCCGCCGTGGTGGACAAGGGCACTGCGGAGTCGCTTCCGGGGCCGGACTGGGGCGCGAATATGGAGCTGGTGGACGTCGTGAGCAGGAACCCTGAGTGAGCAGCGCCACGGGGAAGGCAACGCACCAAGGAAGGCAGGAGGCAGCGCGTGGTGCAGATGCGCCCGCGACAGCGCTGTGTGAAGCGCAGGAGCAGCAGCATCGCAGGAGGGAGGGGTGATCTGCCGTTGCCTCGCTTCACAGACGATCAAGGGCATCCAGCGCCGTGCCTGCTGCAGGGTCACGAGCGAAAAGCTGCTGCGCGTCATCAACCGCACCATCGCCAAGCCGGCCGTGCGGACGCAGGTCCTGGCGCTCACGGTGCGGGGACATTAGTGTGCACTGAGGCGCCGCAGAGGAAGTCGCAGCGCAGCAGGAAGCGCAGTAAGCGCACATGGCCTTACTGTGGCGCGTACATCTGGACGCAGATGCTGGACACGTGCGTGCGCAACTGCCACCCGGTGCTGCACGCGCACCTGGCACAGTCGCTGCTGTGGAGCGACCTGATCAAGCTGGCGCAGGACAAGAGCGTGGCGCGGGTGCGTCTGGCACAGCTTTGGCATGCACCCACCCACTCCTGGGGCAGGGCGGGAAGGAAGGGCGAGGTGCCCGGCGCCTGCCTGGCTTGGGGAAGGGTGCAGGGAGATGCCAAGGCAGGTGCAGACCTGCCATGCACCCCTCTGCCCCCCTCGCAGATCGACCTTGAGGTGCGGGACAAGATCCTGTCCATGGTGGAGGACTACGGCAAGTACCTGGCAGTCACGCACCCATCGTTTGGGGAGGCCTACGAAGCGCTCGTGGTGAGCCCTGGTTTGGGGACTGGCTTTTGGGGCTGGCTGGCTTGGGGGCTTGGTGCCTGGCTTGGGGGAGGCCTGCTGACCGCACTGGGCGGGTGCGCGGGGCGGGGCGGGCGGGCGGGCAACGTTTGCAGGGAAAGGACCTCCCGTGCAGCCGTAGAGAACCAGGCCGTTGCAGGTGCCCCTTGACAGCATGACACATGCGCAGACCGCGCCACCCTCCCTCCCAATCTGCGCAGCGCAGCGCTTTGTGCACGCGCACCCAAACCAACACACCCGCGTTGTGCGCAGGACCAAGGCATCGACTTCCCCGTGCGCGCGCCCGACGAAATCGTGCCCATTGACGTGCAAATCCCTCCCCCGCCGCTCCCCTCCCAAATCGCCGCCGCCGCCGCCGCCGCCGCCCAGCCCGCCGCTTCCCAGGGCGCGCCTGCAGCGCAGCAGCCCCCTGCTGGTGGTGCCGCCGCCGCCGCCACCACGGGCGGTGTGGCCGCCGCTGCAACTGGCTTCTTCTCCAACCTGGTTCAGACGTTTGGCGGCACCGCAGCGCCCGGCGCTGCCACCACGGCAGCAGCGGCACCGGGAGGGTCACCTCCTGGGGTGGGTGGGCCTGGTGCGGCGGCGACGGGTGCGGTGACGGGTGCGGGCGGGCAGCGGGGTGCGGGTGGGCGGAGAGGAGGAGCGGCGGGGGCGGGTGGGGAGGCGGCGGTGGCGGCGCCGGCGTTTGATCCGTCGGTGCTGGAGGGGCTGAGTGAGGAGGACAGGCGGGCGGTGGAGGCGGCGATGGCGGATATGGCGTTGGAGTCTGAGGCAGCGCAGGAGGCAGGTGAGGAGGGGCAAATGGGGTCTCGGCTGCCTGGGGAACGGGTGCATTATGCAGGTTTAAGAGGGCAGGACTACAGGAGAGGGCACACCAAACAGCCAAGAGGGGTGCCCACCACAGGCTGCCTTGCACTGCCCACCACAGCGCGAATTTACACCCCCGCCTGCCACGGCGTGCATACCTCTTGTCTCGCACACGCCGTCCGTGCAACGTGCAGCGGCCATCGCCGCGTCGCTCCAGAGCGCCGCCGCCGAGCAGCAGGCCGCCGCTGCAGGGGCCGACAACGTCCCGCAGCTGCCCACCAGTACCTCGGCTTCCGACCAGGCCGCTCTGGGCAGCGCTGGCGTGGGGGCGGCGGCGGGTGGCGCAGTGGCGCCGCAGCTGCCGCTGTCCGTGGCGGCGGTGGTGGCGCAGGGAGGGCAAGGGAGGAGCCCAGCCAGGCCGCAGCGGCAGCAGCAGCAGGTGGTGGCTCTGCCGGCGGACAACGAAGCGGCGCTGCAGGTGAGAGGAGCTGCTGGGGAGTGCACGACCGCCCTGGGGAGTGGGTGGGCCACGAGGGAAGGCGGCGTACTGGCTTGCTGTTTTGCACCTGTACTGCGTCGTTGGAGTGCAGTGGGGCCTGGCGTGTTGGGGCCGTGTGGCAGAGGCCCTGCAGGGCAGATCCAGGCGCGTCGCGTGCGTGTGGCAATCGTGCACAACGTGCATCATCATCACCATTACCATCATGGCATGCCGTTCACTGCAGGTGCCGTGCTGCTGCAGGACAGGAGGATTCACGCCGCAATGCACGATCGTGCATGTGCACTGCTCTGCAGGTGATCAGCAACAGCGTGGGCGTGTTCAGCGAGCTGGTGCTGAGCATCCCTGACGAAGACGCGGCTGGCGTGCGCGACCCTCTCATCAGGGACCTGGCTGACCAGTGCCAGCAGTACCGTAGGTGAGGTGTGGATGTGACAGCAACTGCTGTTGGCGTCAACGCTCGCAGCAGGCAATGTGAGACGCAGAGAAACGCAGGGCGGGCGCGTCAGGCGCATTCTGTGCACAGGCCAATCAATTGATTGTTAAGCACTCACCTGCCCACGTGTGCTTTGTGGTTGCAGCCGCCTGATGAACATGGTGGGCGAGGAGGCTGACGAGGCGGTGCTGCAGCAGGCGCTCACCCAGAACGACCTGCTCACTTCGGCCATGAGCCGGTACGACGCGCTGCTGGCCCAGGCACTGTCGGCCCCGCCACAGACCCACATCGCCAGCCCAGGTAGGTGTTCTGGGGTGGGATGTTGGTAGGGCAGGTGTTGATGCGCTACAGCCCCACATCGCCAGCCCAGGTGGGTGTTGTGGGGGATGTTGGTAGGGCAGGTGATGATGCGCCATAGCCCCACATTGCCAGCCCAGGTGGGTGTTGTGGGGGATGTTGGTATAGGGCAGGTGATGATGCGCCACACTGCACGCCCAGCCTGTTCCGTCCAAGGTGCTTCAAGAAGGCTAATCTCGTAATGTTTGCACGCACACGTACACGCAGCGGCAGACACTGCCGCTCGGGCTGCCGCCGCCACCACCGCCATCGTGGGCGGCGCGGTCCCCGGCGCGGCGGCAACGCTGGGCGCCGCCGCGGTGGTAAACACGAGCAGCGCCGGGCCAAACTTCACGCTGATTGACGAGGAGGAGGAGGACGACGGGGCACAGGCGCTGGCCACACGCCGCAACGATGCTGTGCCGGCGGCGGCGGCGGCTCCTGCTGTGGCTCCTACGGCCACGCCGGCCACGGTGAGTGCATATGCTGGGTGTGCATCCGCTGCTGCTGCTTCACTGACGGGGAGCGAGCACCGGGCGCGAGTGAGGTCCATCAGCTTATGCGTGCGCGTGCATGCCTGCAGGCGAGCGACCCCCTGGCGGACCTGCTCGGCGACTTGCACGCCCCGGCCGCTCCCGCCGCTCCCACCCCAGATGACGCAGCCGCTGCTCCCCCTCCCCCCCCAGCTGCTGCTCCTGCTGCAAACGAGCCGCTGATTTGAGAGCGGGCGCCTGGCGCGGCGGGTGAGGTGGCGCCAACGGTGATCCTGCTGCTTCCCCTGGGGGTCATATGATGCTGGGATACGATGCAATGATGCGCTTCCGCTCCTGCTCTTGCTGCTTTGCTGATTTGACCCCCCACCGTGTGGAGAGAGCCAGACGATCACAGAGCAGTAAGCGAGCACCAGAAGCAGAGTTCTTTCAGCTGCTGATCGCGCGCTTCCACTATCTTATTCGCACGCCACGCACCACCAGGGCCACGCATCGCAAGCAGCTAGCTCGCGCCTCTGCGCGCAACAGCGATGATGCCGTTATCGCAGCAGCTGGCCGGCTGCACGCGGCTGCTGCTCGCGCGCTCGGCCCACGCGCTGGCGCAGTGCACGTCCACCACCCGAGCGTTCGCAGCGGCAGCGCAGCCGCAGCCCGTGGAGGAGGCTCAGCCTGGTGAGCATCATCATCAGGAGGGGGTGCTCATGCTTACAGTGGCGTTGGCTCCTGGGGCTGGGGGCGGGGGCAGGAGTGGTCGATCCCCCGGCGTGATGCCGTGCGCACGAGGTGCAGCACAGCCCAGCAAACTCACAGCGTGTAGTGGTGCACCTGCGCGCCTACCCGCAGACGCTGCCGCCCAGGCGGAGGCGAGAGGGCTGCAGAAGAAGGGGATCCGCCTGCGCGGCATGCCGCTCTACCTGGACATGCAGGCCACCACGCCGCTGGACCCTCGCGTGGTCGACACCATGCTGCCATACATGACGGACCACGTGCGTATGCACGCTGCGCTGGGGCCGGGGGCAGCACCCGGGGACGGGTCACCCTCCTACGCACTGCTTCGCAGGGGGACAACAAGGGAGCAGCGCTGTGTGTGGACATGAGCTCGCAAATCAACCGTGCTGCCGGTGTGTGCTGCGGGTTGTGGGCGTGCTTGTCGCGCAGTATGGCAACCCGCACTCGCGCACGCACTTCTACGGCTGGGAGTCTGAGGAGGCTGTGGAGAAGGCGCGGGCACAGGTGCGTCGGGAGGGTAGAGGAGAGGTTGCACTGAGCTGAACAGCAGGCACGAAGGGTGTGGGATTCCAAGGAGGCTGTGGAGAAGGCGCGGGCACAGGTGCGGCACCGGGGAGGTGGCGGGGGTGGGGGAGGTTGCCGGGCGCTCAGCTATTGACTGCGGCGTCAGCTGCAGCGCAAGCACACAGCGTGCCACGGCTGGCATTCCATTGTGCCCACACCACGCACACGCAATGCGGCGTGGTGCACATGTGCATGCAGGTGGCTCGCCTGATCGGCGCTGACGCCAAGGAGATCATCTTTACGTCAGGCGCAACCGAATCCAACAACCTGGCGCTCAAGGGCGTGGCCCAGTTCTACCGGGACAAGAAGAAGCACGTCATCACCACGCAGACGGAGCACAAGTGTGTGCTGGACTCTGGCAGGTGAGGTTGAGTAGGCGATGGGAGTAGGTGATGGAGTCCCATTGCACAAGCAGGTGGTCGCAGCAGCGTGGCTAGGGCAATTGTCGTACAAGCGCGATGCTACTCTTCTGCACGTGTGTGTGCGCAGGTGGCTGCAGCAGCGTGGCTTTGACGTGACGTACCTCCCCGTGCAAAAGGACGGGCTGTTGGACCTCAACCTGCTCAAGGACGCCATGCGCCCCGACACAGTGCTCGTCAGCGTCATGGCCGTCAACAACGAGATTGGTGCGTGCCGCCTGTGTGCTTGGCAGATTGGTTGCACGCTTCAGAAGTCGGTGAAGTGTGGCAAGTCCTGCACGCATCCGCACTCCGCTGCGCTGCACCACTGCAATCGTGGCATTGCCGTGGCAGCGCAGTGCATCTGCTCAGCACCACAGGAGGTGCCTGTCTGCTGCGCTGCGCCCCGACCACAAGGCTGCGCTGCGCTGAGCGTTCACAACCACGCCGAGTGCATGTGTGTGCCGATGTTTGCATCTGTTTGGGCGCCTCGGCGGGGCCGAACCCCAACTACCGGGCGTATCAGATGCCTCGCGGCACTAAGGCACGTGAGCCAAAAACAAAAAGGCCTGATGCAGGGGCCCGCGTTCCATGCCGCTCTCCAGTCGTGGGGCCGCCCCGCTGTTTGACCGATAGGTGGAGTGGGTGGAAGGAGATGGCCAGCAATGCTACCGCATGCCCCACACGTGTGTGTGCCTGCAGGCGTGGTGCAGCCGTTGAAGGAGATTGGCGCCATGTGCCGGGAGCGGGGCGTGTTCCTGCACACGGACGCCGCGCAGGCGGTGGGCAAGATCCCCATTGACGTCAACGACCTCAAGGTAACGTTGCACGGGTCCGACACAGCTTACGTTCATGTGTGTGGCGTGGTTGGTGGCAGCCGCGAGGTTTGCGTGTGCCGTGCGTGCAAGTGCCTGGTCCAGGCCCTTGCCGGGCTGTCCACTGTGATAGACGCCTGTGGACGGTGGCGCCTGTGGCCTGTCCACTGTGATAGACGCCTGTGGCCTGTCCACTGTGATAGATGCAACTGTGATGTTTATTTCCACGCACCTGTGGCTGTGGTTGCACTGTACTGTGCTGCGCACAGGTTGACCTCATGTCCATCAGCGGCCACAAGCTGTACGGCCCAAAGGGCATTGGCGCCATCTACATCCGCCGGCGCCCGCGCGTGCGGCTCGAGCCGCTCATGTCAGGCGGCGGGCAGGAGAGAGGGCTGAGGAGCGGCACGGTGCCTACACCGCTGGTGGTGGGCCTGGGGACGGCCTGCGAGGTGGCTCAGAAGGTGAGGGCACCCTGTTGAGCTCCTGGTTAGGGCTAGGATTGGGCGTGGTCAGTTGTGTGGCCTACCACCCTCCGTTGCAAGGGAGGCGGACTGCATGCTTCTTTCAGTACGTGTGTCGTTCACCTTCCACCTGCAACGCTTGCCTTGCACTGTACCGCCTGTACCGCCTCGCAGGAGATGCAGTACGACCTGGCGCACATCCGCAGGCTGGAGGAGCGCCTCCGCACCGGCCTCACGTCGCGTCTGCAGGTGAGAGAGAGGGACCGCTGGCAGTGGGATAACCACAAAGTGAGCACCAAGCAGCACACACAGGCAGCCCGGGCCATCAGACCCGTAAAGCAGCATCAAAAGCAGGTGAAACGGCGCCCAGCAAGCACAAGGCGGTCTGGCAAAGCACGCCAGCGCAAGTGGGCTTGCCTGTGTGCCTGAATGCAGGGTGCAGATCTGGTCTGCTTGCGCTGGTCTGCTTGCGCTGGTCATGCGGCAGGCATCGCATGCCTCATGCGCCCGACCTCTTCGCATGTTGCTTGCATAAGCCATCGCTAATAGATGGCGCTGTGTGCCACTGTTGTGTGCGTGTCTTGACCGTCCTTGTCATCATCATCATCATCATCGTCAGTGCATGGCGTTCATGACAAGAGATGCTGCAGCCGTCACGAAAGATTGCCAGGCAGGCCTCGCCAAGCAAAGTTCACGCCAGTGTACGTTGCGTGCCTCGACCGTCCTTGTGTGCTGCAGGGTGTTCAGCTCAACGGGCCCGAGGACCTGGCGCACCGCTACCCAGGCAACCTCAACATGAGCTTTGCCTACGTGGAGGGAGAGTCGCTCATCATGGGGCTCAAGGTGAGGCCACGCACTGCTGCATCGACCTTTGTGGCTGTGCATCACGATCTGTTGGCCATCGTCACACCAGTGCTGCACTCATGCAACGGCACACTCGCATCCGACGCGTGTGGGTGGCATGCTAGCGCGTGCTTCTGCTCTCCGTTTGGTCCTGTGTTCTTGCTGCTGACCATGGTGTGGCGTGCGAGTGTGACGTGTGATGTGTGCAGGAGATTGCCGTGTCGAGCGGCAGCGCGTGCACCAGCGCGTCACTGGAGCCCTCGTACGTGCTGCGCGCGCTGGGCGTGGAGGAGGACATGGCGCACACCAGCATCAGGTGCGTGGCGGTTATGGGCATGGCATTGCGGCTTGCTGGCAAGGGCACATGCTCTTGTCACCTCCTGTGTTGCAAGCATGCTGTCCCGCTGGCAATGGCGCCGTGGTGCCCCACGCGCAGGTACGGCATCGGCCGCTTCACCACGGAGGCAGAGGTGGACCGCGCCATCATGCTGTCCTGTTGTTTCCCCGCATTTTCCTGTCCCCGCGCGCAGGTACGGCATCGGCCGCTTCACCACGGAGGCAGAGGTGGACCGCGCCATTGACATGACGGTGCAGCACGTCAACAAGCTGCGCGAGATGAGCCCGCTGTGGGAGATGGTGCAGGAGGGCATCGACATCAAGTCAATTCAGTGGACACAGCACTAGAGCACTGTACTTGGGCTGCGCGCTCGGCGCGGTGTCGACTGAGGGCTGCGGGTCAGCAGGAGCGGAGGTTGCGGGCTGGAGTTGGCTGGCGGAAGGCCTGTGAGGCTGCGGGGGAAAGAGGGCGACTGCGGGAGGAGTGCTGGGGCTGGAGTGTGTGTCGAGCTTTACATCTGGTGGAGCCGGTTATGGCAAACAGATGGTCCCACAGAGTGTGGAGTGTGGAGGCTCGCCTGCTTTGCTGCTATGTGCGTTTGAGCAGGTTTCTTCTGCGTGTGGTGGTCAATGGCAACTCATGCGGCCCAGTGTGTTGGAATCCAATGGAGCGTCGCGACTTGCTTGTGGGATCAAGGTACCAGGTGCACTTGCATCATGAATGAGTTGGAGACAAGCGTTGTCTAGAGCGTGAGCCGTCGTCATGTCAAGGGACAGGGCAGGGTTTGTCAGTTGCCGAGCTGCAACACCGCGGCACTTCGTGGAAGCACCTCGCCCCACCCAAAGAGGCAAGAAGAGTCAACTGCAACTGCGCGCCACCTGGTGAACAACCAACCCAACCCACCCCGTTCACGCCGGCGCCAGCGCGTCCCCTTCCCCGCCCGCCCCTCCTTCCGCCGCCGCCGTTTGCCCACCCTCCGCCGCCACCGCTGTCGCCCTCTTTGCCGCTTCGTCAAGCTCCTGCTTGAGCTGCTCGCGCCGCTTCTCCAGCTGCTGCTCAGTCTCCATCTTCTCCACCTCCTGCTCCGCTTCGAGCTCTTCCAGGTACTTGTCGGCGTCCGCCCACACTGGCTGGTGCGACCAGCCCTTGTCTCCTCCCTTGATCTTCATGGGCTGGGCGTAGTTGACCCTCAGCACGCGGCCAAAGAGCTCAGCGTTGTGCATGTTGTCAATGGCGGTGAGCGCGTCCTCCTTCTCCTCGTACTCGACAAAGCCGAAGCCACGGTGCTTGCCCGTGGCGTGGTCCATCGGGATGTTGACGTCCTTGACCTCGCCAAAGGGGATGAAGGCGGCGTGCAGCGTGGCCTCGTTGACGCTCTCCTCCAGGCCGCCCACGTAGAGCGTGGTCTTGGGGTTGGTGCCGCGCCCCCCCACGGCCACAAGCGTCGTCTGCATGGCGGGGCTCAGGCCTCAGCTGCTGCGCTCGTGTCCTGGCTGGGCTGCAGCTGACGCCGGCCGGCCGTGTGCGCGCGATCGCAGGAGCGCTGGGCTGTGGGCACAGGTGGGGCAGGGTGCGGACGTTCACAGTGTTGTGCTAATCTTGGCGTGGCTGCTGCTGCTGCTCCTTCCTGTCCCCGTCCCCAATGAAGAACGCAAGCCTCCGCGGGTGAGTTGGCTCGAGCGAGCAACCGAGAGGCGGTAGACGTCTGCGGTAGAGTCTCGCACACGTAGCGGCTTCGTCAAGGCGCTCCCGGAGGCCTGCAGCTCTCGGACGCACGGACGAGCGCCATGGCCGCTCTCGACAAGCTCAACGCGGGTGCGCGTGCAGCGTGGCTGTGGCGCGGCGTGTGGCCGTGCTAAGCCCATCGCGCTCGCCGCTGTGGCAAGCACGCGCTTCCTGCGGCATCGCTCCTCTTCTGCGGCATCAGCAATGTTCGCGCCCTGTCTGCGTGCTGTCGCGCACGCAGAGCTCGCCTTCAAGGCGCAGGTGTCAGCGGCGACCCGCGACTACATCTGCCAGCCCCACATTGGTGAGGCGATGGCGCTCGCGAGTGTGTGGCATCGAACAGCAGGCTGCAGCACGCAGCGGGGGCAGCGCGCCTTCGCGTGGCAGCCGGTTCGCCATTCCGATCAGCAGGCATGGCCAATGGAGGGGATGGCAGCGAGTCGCGGTCCTCGCGCACCTGGCGATGTCGCCCTCTTGCAGAGTACCGCACTGTCGCTGGCGTGTCCGGTCCCCTGGTCGTGGTGGAGCTCGTCAAGGTGCGATTCGAGCCGCACGAGCTGCACGGCGAGCAGGGCGGCAGGGCGGGGTCGCGCTGCAGGGCACCTCGACGCAGCGCGATCGCCACTTTCTGCCAGCAAGTGCCCCAGCAGCACCATCAGGGACAGGACAGCGCAGCCTTGGCGTGCGCACTGATCAGCGTGGTGCACCTGCGGCAGCGCCTGGCTGGTGGGAGGGCCGCCCAGGGCGCGTTGCTGACACGCGCGCTTGTGAGCGGTGGATCCTCCGCAAACCTGCGCAGCAACCACGCTATGCCGAGATCGTGGACATCCGCCTGGGCGACGGCACGTTCAGGAGAGGGCAGGTGCTGGAGGTGGATGGCAGCAGGGCCGTCGTGCAGGTGTTTGAGGGCACGAGCGGGATCGACAACCGCAAGACCACGCTCGAGTTCACCGGAGAGGTCAGTCAATTGGGCCTGCAGGGGGTTGGCCTCCTCACCGTCACAGCTGTCATTTGCAGCAAGGACGGTGCTGCAGGTGGGGCCACCAGGGCGGGACATGTGGGACAGACTCGTGGCTGGTTGCATTGCGCTGCCGCTTCCTTGACATGTGCAGGTGCTCAAGACGCCAGTGTCAAAGGACATGCTTGGCCGCGTGTTCAACGGCTCCGGCAAGCCCATCGACGGCGGGTGCGTGCCCGTGTGTGTGCTTGCATACGTGCGGCACCCCACGGCAGCCAGCGGGGCGTCCTCTACGCCAGCGCAGGATGACGTGCTCTCGGCGACGCGCGTCATTGCCAGCACAGGCCTTTGGTTGGACGTCATTCCACATCAGTCCACGCATGCCACATGACGGAAGCGGTTCCATGACTCGCACACCTGGTGTGTTGTCCCCAGGCCGCCCGTGCTTGCCGAGGCCTTCCTGGACATCACTGGCTCGTCCATCAACCCAGCAGAGCGCACCTACCCAGAGGAGATGATCCAGACGGGCATCTCCACCATTGACGTGATGAACTCCATTGCCCGCGGGCAGAAGATCCCACTCTTCTCCGCCGCCGGTGCGTGATGCTCCGCCCAACGCTCAACGCATATCATCAGCAGCAGCAGCAGCACTACATGGCGCTCACGGCAGGCGTCGTATGCTGCAGCCGATTGCCAGGCAGGCCTCGTCAAGCAGAGTGCTCAACGTGTGGCGTGCTGTGTGCAGCCCGCGCGTCGTGCCAGAGCCTGCTAGCAAGCTGCGTGCAGCCTTCAAGGCCTGTCTGCTGTACGCCCTGCAGGCCGCAAGCTGCGTGCAGCCTTCAAGGCCTGTCTGCTGTACGCCCTGCAGGCCGCTTCCCTCGTCCAGCGTGCCACCGCTCACAGATCTTGCTTGATGGATGCATTGCCACGCCGCGCTGCAGGTCTGCCCCACAACGACATTGCCGCCCAGATTTGCCGCCAGGCCGGCCTGGTGGACCGCAGCCTGTCGGGCGAGCCGCCCAAGCACGGGCACGGCGCGGCCAAGGAGGAGGCGGGAGACCAGTTCGCCATTGTGTTCGCCGCCATGGGTGTCAACATGGAGACGGCGCACTTCTTCAAGCAGGTCAGTGCACGTGCACAGTGCATCGGAAGGGCCCTTGCCTGCTGCTGCGGTGTGTGCGTGTGACGTGTGTGTCGATATATTTGCATCTGTGTGGGCGCCTCTGCGGTGTGTGTGAGCGTGGGTGGCGAATGTGACGGCAGAGATGTTGGCCCATGTACGGGCAAACACACCACGTGCGCCTCTGCAAGCGGGCGGCAGCCGGCTTCTTGCTGATCAGCAGCAGACAAACGCTTCCGCTGCTTTTCCGCATTGCCTTGCACGGTGCTTGCAGGACTTCGAGGAGAACGGCTCGCTGGAGCGCACCGTGCTCTTCCTCAACCTGGCCAACGACCCCACCATTGAGCGCATCATCACGCCGCGCATTGCGCTCACCACGGCAGAGTACCTGGCGTACGAGTGCGGATTCCACGTGCTGGTGAGCGATGGTCGGGCGAGGCGTAGGTATGCTGCTCTGCAGCGTCGACTGCCATGTTTTGGCCTGTGACGCGTTTTGTGGAGAGGCAGGGAGGAGGAGGTGTGGTGCCTGCCTGACACGTGGTGCTTGCGTTTGCCGTACTGTCTGCTCCCTCACCTTGTGTGTTGCCTGCCCACCCCACCCTCGCAGGTGATCCTGACGGACATGAGTTCGTACGCCGACGCGCTCCGAGAGGTGTCAGCTGCCCGTGAGGAGGTGCCAGGTCGCCGCGGATACCCTGGTGAGCAACACCCTGGCGACTCTGTTCGGCTCTGTCATTCACCTGACCTCCTTGCGACTCTGTTTGGCTCTGTCATTCACTTGACCTCCCACCTGACTGTTCTGTGGTGGTTCCAACACCGCAAGCAGTCCCTCACCTGCCTGACTGGCTGGCCTCGTGCTGCCATGCGGGCCCCTCGCTGCTCGCCGGCAGTGCCCTCCTACTGGCATTCATCTGCTGTCCTTGCCTTGGTAGCGAATGCCACCAAGCATGGCAGCAGCCGGCCGCTGCAGATGCCTCTTTGCGCCCCCGCCTTGGCTCCCGCAAGCTTGCCTGGGTCCGCAACTGACCGATGCTGCTGCTGCACACACATCAAGATTTCTCTGTCT
>QAXK01003464.1:0-14671 GCA_004335735.1 Chlorella sp. KRBP | reverse complement strand
CTCCCATCCTCCCTCCCATCCTCCCTCCCTCCTCAACCGCCACCACTCACCGTACGGATCATGACACCTGTCGTGAACGCCATGCAATGACGATGATGATGATGATGATGATGACGGTGACTCACCGTACGGGTCCACCTCGTCCCCCTATCCCTAACCCTAACCCAAGCCCATCCTCTTCCTCCGCAACCGCCACCACTCACCGTACGGGTCCACCTCGTCCCCAGCATCACTGCCGCCCATGCCCCACGTCGCGCCGCCGCCAATCGCAGCCTCCATGGCCGCCCTAGCCGCCTGCATGCATGCAAAGCCCCAGGCCAGGGTATTACATCACATCCGCCCACATCCATGCTCGCGAGCTCAGGACCCTAGCACTGCGTGTGGACCAAACCACTGCCACCCCGCCGAGCTCCTGCACGCTGCAAGCCCTAAGCCCTACAAAGCCCTAGGCCACGCACCTCCTGGTCCCTTGCTTTGAGCTTCGCCTGCAGCTCCAGCTCGGCCAGTTGCTTCTTCTGGCTGCGCGTCAAGCCCTCTGGCGGCTTGAGGTCCTCGGGGCCGCAGAAGATGAGCAGTCGGCTGCTGCTGCCGAACCGCACCGTGTCCCCCACCCTGCAGGAGTGCGGCACAACACGCAACAGCAAACGGTTTGGAAGGCACGGAAGAGGCGCTGGCGTGTGGCCGGCAGCTAGCTGTCGCCACGCCAGGCAGCGCACGCAAACTGGCATCTCAACAGCATTTGCATTCACGGCGATGGTACGCCGCGTTCCGCAAGCCGTAGGCCCTCCACAAGTGTCTAAAAGCAGCTGGACATAGGGTCATGTGAATGGCACGTAAGTGGCCGGTGGGATGCGCTTTTTGTTGACCCACATCCCGTTGACCCCCCCACCTGAATGGCACGTAAGTGGCCGGTGGGATGCGCTGCTTGTTAACCCACGTCCCGTGCGTGGAGCTGTTGTCAAAGATGAAGGCCTCGTGCGTGTGCGCCTTGTACTGCAGCACCTGCATTGACGCGCGGCACATGCACGGAGTGACAGGATGGGGTGAGGAAGGCCTCGTGCGTGTGCGCCTTGTACTGCAGCACCTGCATTGACTCACGGCATGTGTGCAAGCACAGCGGGCAAAGCTGTTGAAATGAGGGCTTTGGCCAGGAGTGCGTGTGCACAACCTGTGCCTGCAGCACCTGCGGCGCTCGTGCCACGCTCGGTGCACACGACCGATCCATCCACATGCAAGCAGGCTCTCTCCCTCCCTCTGCCCCTCCCTCCCTGCAGACTCACTAAGCCCTAACCACGCCACCGCACCGCATGGAGGCGTGAGGCACTAGGGTGCTCCAGCACAAAGTCGCAGCCGGGCACACGTCCAAAGGTGTAGTATGGCTTTTCGTCCACGGGGCGCGTCTCCATGATGGTCCCGCTCTTGAGCACCTCGAAGGAAAAGGGCATCCTGTGGGCACAGGTGAGCAGTGCAAGCCAGCTTTTTAGGATCCTGCAGGCACGGTGAGAAGCAGCTGCTCAGGCGAGGGCAGCAGCATCACGCCCAGCGGCCGCAGGCTTGCGATCAAACGCCTGTCCAGCACACCGCCCGAGCACACTGCCTGCTGCCACGCAGTGACTGCCCGCGAGCGCACCAGCTGAGAGCACTGTCCTGCCCCACATGGCAGCAGCCGCTCTTGCTGCCAATGCAACGCTTGCTGCCAGTGCAACGCGCAGCCCTGCATCACCCCAGAGCCCTGCACCAGCCTAGCAGCTGCACCTGCGCCATCAGATGCACCACCAACCTGTCCCAGCACCCATGCACAAGCCAGCCCACCCACCCCTGAGGTGCCCCGCTCCATTCAGGAGGCTCGTACGTGGTGCTGGACGGTGGCCCCGTTTCCCCGCTTGCACCACCGCTGCGCCCAGGAGCTGCCGATGCCGCAATGGCCTGCACGCACAGTTCCACGTGCGCGCAAGCCCGCGTGCCGCAGCACACCGTGAGGGCCCACTGTCGCACTGTCGCTTCCGCCTGCCTACTGCGTGCAGAAGAAGACTCACAGCTGCTGCCGCACGCTCCACTGCGCGATCCCTCTGTCCTGGCGCCGCCTGTGCAGCCGCCTGCACCGCCGCCGCCACCGCTGCCGACCGTGCACCTGCTTGCAGGCGCGGATGGGGGATGCGCGTTGCCTCCCCATCACCAGGCACGGATCGACCCACGGTGCGGAACCTGTGTAGATCGAACGGCAGCGCACCACGGTCCTGCTGCGACGGAGGCGGCGGGGGCGCCATGGCTGTCGTCGGCGCGGGCGCGTCCGCCATCCTCTTCAGCCCAGCTGTGGTGGTATGGTAGCAGCAGCAGCAGCGGATGCACAGGCCCCTGTATCTCCTCCTCCTCTCCTCCTCTCCCCACGAGGGCGAACCCATGCGAGCGGCCACACACGCAGCGAGCGCAGGAAGAGCCCGCAGCACGAGCAAACGCCTTGACCAGCATTACCTGACACGAGGCCATTTTCACCGTCCGCAGACGAAGCTTGGTTTCGAGTCTCGAGCACCTTCCCAGCCCGCAAGCGAGCAGCGAGAGAACAGCGGAGCAGCAGCAGGAGTACAACGCAGCTGCTGAACAAGAATGACGCACAACGCGGAGAACCAGGTGCGCCTCGCGTCTGTGCGCCCCCTGCCCGCAATTGCTAGGCGCCAGCTACAGCGTCAACGTGCAGCGGCACCTGCAGTGCACTCGCAGCCAGACTGGTCTTAGTGGCACGGGGACACTCTGTCTCTTGTGGGGCGCGCGCCACCTCAGCTCCACCTCCCCAACGCGCATGGGCATTCGCAGAGTGGCGCACCAGCAGCGGTGGGCCACAGGCCCACAACCTCCAGCGACGGCAGCTCCGACGCTGGCCGCATGCAGCACCAGCGCTACTCGGGGTTGGCGCCAAGGCGCCTGGCGCTTCCTAAGGTGCGCCTGCATGCAGGCAGGGAGAGAGGCGCTTGAGTGCCGCTTGAGTCGCTGGCACTGTCCACCGTTCTGCTGTCCGGCAGCTGGCTACATGGGTGGCCAGCATTGGGTGCCGCTTGGACGGTGACGGTACCGCCCACCATGCTGCCCGTGCTTGTCCCTCTGCAGGCGCACCAAGCACGGCAATGGTTTGACAGCGCGGAGTGGGCGTGCTCCCTGCAGGGTGTGGTGCTGCAGGTGGGTGGGCAAGTTGCACCTTGCACCGAGGTGCGGGCCAGCATTGCAGGGGTGAGGCCGGGCTTGCCGCGGCCAGGAGGCGTGTGCACATATCCATCGCTCACCTCTCTGCCACTGCCGCCATGTCTCCCTAAACGCGCAGGATCTGCTGCCCGGCGGTGCGCCCGTGGACGCGCGGCCGGTCAAGCTGGAGCCCACGCGGCGCGCGCACCTGGGCCCCTCCATGCTCGCGCTGGAGGGCTCCGAGCGCCTGGCGCACGGCGACCGCATCCCAGCCTTCACGCCGCAGTTCAGCACGTGCGACTATTGAGACGACAGGGCCTGGCATCCTCCTCACACACTCCCTGGCCACCCTGGCCTCATCATCATTCGCTTGAGCCGCTGGCACTCGCCTCTGTTACGCGTTGAGAGTACAGCCGCGGGCAGCTCACAGCATAAGGCAGCGGCGCTCATGGACAGGCCCGGCAGGATGGCACCGCAGGCTCATGCAGGCTGGTGGTCTGCTGGTGTGGAGGGAGGGAGTGTGGTGCCCCGCCACGCATGCAGAATGAAGTGCACTGCATCATGGGAAGCCTCCGAATAGGGCCAGGCAGAGGCTCTGCCTGGGCTGAGACCTGCGGGATGGGTGTGAAACTTGAAAAGCACGTGGAGATGCAGGGCGCAGGTTGATGAATCACACCCTGCTCTGTGGCCACAGCCACCTTGGCCTCTCCTTATCCCCTTTTCAACCCCCACATGCGCACGCACACGTGTGCATGTGAGGGATGTGTACACTATGCGCTTGACGCACCAGCCACGCACGCCGTGTGGCATCTCGATGCGCGTCAGAAGCCTCCCAAGCCAACTCCATGCCGCCAGCCTGCAATGATTGTGCATCTTGTTTTTCGCTGCATTGCCGTTGATCCTCGCCGTGTGGAGCCCTTTGATTCCGCTGCTGCTGCCATCTTTGATTTTGCCGCATGTCTTTGCGGCGCTCAAGGCTCTGCTCTCAGTGCGTACACGCACGTGTCCGAGAGACCAGCCAAATGCTGCCCTTGACCGTCATCATCGTCATGGTGCGCGCTTTGCACCCTGCTGCTGGTACTCGCACCCGCCTGGTTGCTGCGACGACACGGACGCCGCTCATGCTCACCACACCGCCCTCCACTGCCTGAGACCCGTGGTTTCAGGCGGTGATCATCCCCCAACAGCAATACTCTGTTCTCTGTCACTCTGCGCTGCCTGTCTGGCCACCTGCCAGCTTCTGATGTGATGTCTTCTGATCTGATGTTCCAGGACTCCGGCGCCTGCCGTGCTGCCCCACCAGTCGCACCTGCGTTGTAATCACAGACATGATGCTGTGAGAGCAGCGTGACATGAGCAATTCCACGCCCGGGCGCTGCTGCTGCGGTGCTGACATGCGGCAGCCCCTGCGACCAGGGATGCACACGCACTGCGCGTCACGGAACACAAAGCCCTTGCAGTCCTGAAGCTATGATCATATACAACGCAGCGGTGCGTGGACCGCTCGAGAGCACACATCCTGCCTAGCGCATGCGCTGTTCATCGGTACTACAACAAACGAAAGGACGCTGTGCAGGGCGATTGAGGAGAAGGGCCTGGAGGAAGAGCACTGGCAGCCCTTGCCCGGCATGGGCCAGGAGGAGGAGGAAGAGGCGAGCCTTGAGCCTTGAAAAAAGCGAGCACTAAAAGCCTGCCCTGCCATACACTCAGGGATGGAGGTCGCACAGCGACTGCGCCACCTGCCTGCGCAATTCCTCTGCGTGCTAACAGCAACAACGACCTGAACGGAGAGCTAGCAGCTCAGCACAGCTCCTGCACTGCCAGCATCCTACACCTCCGCCTGGCCCCACAAGCATGGCAGCCTTGGGGCCCCACTGCACAAGCACTGCACCCTAGCCCTGGGCGTAGCGCTTGGTCCACTCGGCGGCCGTCGTGTCGTGCGCATCCCGGTCAGTGAGGTACTGCTGGGCGATGCTGCCCACCAGCGGGTCATCTGCAGGCAGCGATTGCACGCACAGGGTGGCAGTATCCACTCTGCTGCACTCGCGTGGCGCTCATGCGCAGCCCCACATCGTGCAGCACCCCGTCCACCACAAGAATGCATCCTCCCAGCCACTCACTGGGGTTGCAGTCCGTGAGCAGCGAGCAGATGGAGAGCAGCACCTTTGAGACGGTGAGCGCAGGGCTCCACTGGTCCTTGAGGATGTCCAGGCAGATGGCGCCGTTGCTGTTGATGTTGCAGTGGTAGATGCGCGTGCGGAACGTCACCTGCACGCATCCGAGGGCCAGCACGCTTGCCAGGGGCCACTGCAAGCTGCACGGGCGCGATGCCGCACGCGTGGCGCTCCGGGCGCACCTTGGGGGGCTTGAATGGGTAGTCCTGCGGGAAGGCGATGTCTAGGAAGAAGACGCCTCCAGCGTAGGGGCAGCCTGCGAGTGCGCACGGCTCCTCTGCGCTCAGGAGGCCCGACAGCTGGGATGTGCCTTCGCGGCCCCTCCTCATCCCAGCGCGCACCCGAGGGCCCGATGATGGTGGAGACCCACTCGTAGATGTTGTCGCCCTTGGGCCCCGCGCTGCAGTTGCACGGAGGGTCCAGGCTGATCTCGGCGAGCTCCTGCGCGAGCAAAGCAGGCCCAGCAGCACCGAGTGCACAGGAGAACTCCACCCCCTGCTGCTGCCAAGGACATCCCCGCACGCTTGCTGTGCCCACTCTGGCGAGCTCTGCTGCACGCGCTGCTGCGCAGAGGTGGACAAGGGCCACCACGCGGCCAGACGACGCACTTTCTGGATGCGCTTGGCGCTGGAGCTGAGCTGCGATCCCTTCATCATCTTGTTCCTCGCGCGCTCCTGCGCTGCTCTGCGCCTGCCTGCGGATGGGCGTCTACCTCCCTCGACGCCCTCTGCCTGCGAACGCCTCCGCTCCTCCTGGGAGAATGCAAGCTCCTGATCGCGACGACGGGCTCAATTGGCCGAACGCACCGCTGTGCCGAGCTCCTGAACATGTGAGGGTGCCCCCATGTCGAGAGTGGTGCGAGAAGCACACGCTCGCACAGGCCTCCACACGCTCGCAAAACCTCGCACCCATAGTCTCCAAGGTGATCCCGTCGTCTCAGCAGCCCGCTCGCTGAGTAGCGTAGCTCGGGTTCTCCCCACCCCAAACGGCCAGGAGAGCGCCCGCGGAGCCCGCAGCGGCCAAGTAGGAGCACCAGCAGTCCCGAATCCCCAAGCGCCAGGCTCGAGGACTCGGGGGCGAGGAGCCCGGGCGGTGCTGCATCGGTCATGCTGCAGCCGGGGATCCTCGCGCTGCTCGCGGCGGCGGTGGTCCTGGCCACGCTGCTGCAGCTGGCGGACGCGCAGTACAACGCCAACCGCGACGTGCCGCTCGGTGCGTGTGAAGCTCGCGCTGATTCTCCCGTACCCCCTCTCCCGGAGAGAACAACACGCGCGGAAGAGACATTCAACTCTCTCTCAATAACACGCGCAGGCTTCCAGCGGCAGTGCCTGGACGGCTACCTCCTGCAGCCGGGGGGCACGTGCACGGCCTGCGCCGCCGGCACCAGCACGCAGGACAATGTGCGCTGCGTGCCGTGCCCCTCGGGCACCTACGCCGCCAGCGCCGGCTCCAAGATGTGCCTGCCGTGCCCGCAAGGCCAGGTCTCAAACACAGGCGCCACCAGCTGCACCAACTGTCCCGCCGGAATGTACCAGCCCACGGTCGGCGGAGACATGTGCCAGTCTTGCCCCGCTGGTGAGCGCAAGGGGCAGCCAAAGGGGTGTGTTCCAGGACCTGCTGGGCTTTGGCGCTGTGGGTGACCATGCCATCCCCAGCGTGCAGGCGCCCAGCGCCACAGTGCCCACTCGAATCACCGATCGCACGACGGTCACGACTCGCAGACAAGGTCAAGCCAGCATGCCGTCGCTGTCGCGCATTACAGGGTCGTACTCTGCGGCGGGAGCGGCGTACTGCACCCTGTGCCCTCCGGGGCAGTACCAGTCCAGCCTCAACTCCACCAGCTGCACCAGCTGCCCCGCCAACATGCGGGCGCCCAGGCCAGGAGCTAGCATCTGCAGGTGCGCTTTGGCGGCCAGGGGGGGATACGTCAGGCGCCTTGCAGTCCTGTGGGAAGTTGCAGCTGCAGTCACAGCCCAGGCTTTGTGTTCTGCAGCGCTGAACACTCAGCATACTGTATAGCAGCCCGTGAGGTGCAGCGCAACGCCAGTTATTCACAGCTGTGAATACCTGCCGCCAGCCACAGAGGTGCTTAGAAGAGTAGACCCTCGCAACGGTGCGTCGTGGCCTTGCCCCACCTGCTGCACGTTGCCGCAGGCACTGCTTGCTGGGCTGGGTGGCCAACGCCGGGTCAGCTCAGTGCACCAAGTGCTCAGCGGGCACATACAGGGGCTCGGCCGACGCCACCTGCCAGAGCTGCGCCCTCGGCACATTCGCACCCAGCCAAGGTGAGCTCTTGCCCCACACAGCTGCTGTGCTGCCTTCTGAAGCACACGCATGGGGGGCGGCGCGCCGGGCGGATGCAGCTCCAGATCCTGTACCATGCGACATGCGCTGCTGCTACACCCCAGCAATCGCTCTGCTGCCATCGCCTGAACCCGCGCGATCCTGGGACTACAACTCACCTGCTGCTCACATGAGTGCAGGCATGAGTGCGTGCGAGCCGTGCCCCTCTGGGTACTACCAGGACACGACGGGGCAGTCCACGTGCAAAAAGTGCGCCGTGGGCACCACCTCGGACCCAGGAGCCAGCGCCTGCACCAGCTGCCCCGTCGGTGCGTGCATGGCCGAACCCGAATCTAAACCTCATGCCTCCGATACCTCTGATCCTGACCCTGTGCCTGCACTAGCTGCATTGCCCCCTCGGGTTGCCGTCGCCCACCCTACAGTGCGCCTACATGGTCGTGTCAACTCGCAGGGCGGTACGCGGACACGCCCGGCCTGCCCCTCTGCTACCCCTGCAGACCAGGGTACTACGCAGGCAGCACCAACACCAATTACTGCACGCCCTGCCCAGCGGGGCAGAGCATCGCCTGGCCCATCGGCGTGGCGTATCAGAGCTGGTCAGCCACCTTCCAGTCAACATGCAACAAGTGCGTGGCGCGTCGTAGCGCAACGGTGCTCTCGTCTTTCTCTCTCTTGTACAGCGTAGACCACCTGAAGGCGGTGCGGGCTGCATGCACACGTGGACCTTGCTGGTTTGCACAGCGGGTGCTGCCGCAGCACCGTGGGCTAGCCTCTGACAGCGCGTGCTCTTTGACGGCTGCTCACCAATCTGTCTGCAGCTGCCAGGCTGGCGAGTACCAAGGCGTCGTGGGCCAGTCCTCCTGCTTGGGCTGCCCCGCCGGCACCTACTCCTCAGGTCAGTTTCGCCTGCCAGTTGTGCGCCTGGCCTCCTGCAGCACAGTCTCGCAGGCAATTGCGGTTCCCAGTCTGTGTCCTTTCCCTGACACGGTGCGACGGCAGCGTCCCTTCCTTGACACGTGGCCTGTGTTTCCTGCCTTGTCCGTGCGCAGCGGCCGGGTCGCCGCAGTGCTTGGCCTGCGCCAACGGCACCTACTCGACCGGCAACGCAAGCTCATGCACGGCCTGCGCTGTGGGGTACTTTTCCGACCGACCGGTAAGACAGTCAGTGCCATCCCCACTGCTAGTGAGGCCTGCGCTGTGGGACTGAACTGCCGTGCATCTGTGCAGCCGCCAGCAGCAACATCACACGCCCACACGCCTTTATCCTGCCACACACCATCTGTTAGCCATCACCGGCTCCACCAGATGTAAAGCTCGGCACACACACACACACTGTGCAACACGTGTTCGTGCGCGCAGGGCCAGTCGTCCTGCAAGGCCTGCCCCGTCGGCTGGATCGCCGCCAGCACTGGCACCGGCAACTGCCAGGCGTGCCCAGCCGGCTACTTTTCCCACCCTGCCCAGGGCGCCTGCGTGGCGTGCCCCATGGGCTTTGTGGCGGGACAGCCAGGCACGGGGCGGTGCAAGCAGTGCAAGGCGGGCACCTATGCCAACGCAGCCACGGCCGCCACCGACTGTCTGCTTTGCCCGGCGGGAACCTTTTCCCTCAACGGTGAATGTCTGCTGGATCGCTGAGCAAGCGGGAGCACGACTGTCGTGGCTTTCGCCCAGCTCTGCCATCACCCAGGGGAGCTGTGCACGGTCGCCGCCCTGGCGTTGTCCTTTACCGGAGGGCACGACCAGGGGAGCCCACGTCATCATGCCGCGCCTTGACGCGCTTGCTTGCTGCTGCAGGGACGGCGCTCGGCAGCAATTGCATACCCTGCCCGCTCAACACGTACGGCGACCGGGCAGGCCTCAAGACCTGCAAGGCCTGCCCCGCCAACACCTACACCTGCGCGCAAGGCGCGGTCCTGTGCGTGTCGGCCCTGGCCTGCCCGCCCGCGCCGCCCAACCCGCCGCCCAACCCACCACGGCCGCCCCCCTTTGCCTGGCCGCCGCCGCCCTGATGACCCTACGCCCGCCTCGCTTACCCTACCCTGGGCGTTGCATGTCATCAAGCACGCAGAGTAGAATGTAGAACTCTCTCCTGCATCAGCATTTTGACACGCGGGCCGCGAGGCTCTGCCGTGTCCACATTACCCATTACGATGCATGCATGTGTCCGGCGCCATCACCTTTTTGCGCCATCGTGTCCCCAATGCCTTCACGAGCTCTCGGTCCCCTGCTGTCTGGGCATCACGTTCGGTCCATCACATCCCTCGCTCAAGGCCCTTTCTGTGGCCTGCGTCACCTTTCCAGTTTTCCTCCACCTCTGCCGCGTAACTCCGGCTCAGTGAGGGCAGCACCCCTGGCAACGTGCACACGCTGCAACTTGCAAGTGCAGAGGGATCCAGACGTTGGCCACGATGCGTTGCAGCAGATTGTCACAAAGAAGAACATGAGAAAGTCCTGCTCTGGCTGAAAGTCCACGCAATCACCACCAAAACGGTCATCAAGCGCACGCTCCTCTCCGCTCTCTACTCACAAAAACTGTGCCTTAAGCTGCAACTGCTCAAGCACGGCACACCAGTGTCCCCAATGGTCCCAACGGGCATCTCTCCCGCGTGCTCACTGCGTGGCTGTCCCTCTCTCTCACTGCCTCGCCTGAACGCCCGTGCCGCGTTGCGCTAACGCTGTCACTTGGGCTGCGAGCGCACGCTCAGGCTCCCAGCGTTGGAGCCGTCGCCCACAATGGTCTGGCAGGCCAGGCGCCAGCTTGCAGGCTTGCCCCGCAACTTTTTGAGCTCAGCATCGCTGCGCTCCGACAGCAGCTCTGCCCCGCTGACCACCTACAGGCGCGTGCGTGCACATGGCAAGCGTCCACAGGTGCATTGGCTTCCTGCGCCTGCAGCTGCAGCTGTGCGTGCACTGCTGACAGTGGGGGGCCGCGCCCGAGGTGGGGGCCGCGCCTTGGTGGGGGCCGGAGGGGGTTAGCGCCCGAGCACCGCTCGTTCTCACCTCGACGATGCACGTGCCGCAGCTGCCGCCACCTCCGCAGTTAGACACCTTGCCCCAGAGACTGTAGAGCTCGACCTTTTCTGCCAGGAGCGCGCTGCGCAGCACTTCCTCTCCGCTGGCCACCTCAAACGTGACCGTGCCGCCGCTGGGCGCAGCAGCTTCCACGCGGATGACGGGCTCAGCTGCCTGCTGGGCCTCCTGCTGCTGCTGGGCGGGTGCAGGGCCGCTGCCGGTGCTCCTGGCGAGGACGGAGCTCCTGCACCGCGTGGGAGGCCGAGAGGTGAAGGGCCGGCAGCATGAGGGGCGGCCCTGCACGGCCATGCGTTGATGCTGCGTCTTCATAGACATCTTGACTGGCTGCTGGTGCGTCTGCTGCTGCTTTCGCGTTGCTCGAACGCAAGCCCTAGAGTGAGTCAGAGTCGTGCGCAGCGGCGCCACGCCCGCAGACCAGGTGGCACGCAGTGCGCAGATCTGCTGCAGCAGAGCCTAAAGCCCTACCCGCAAGGGCAAGCGACAGTTTCGTCCCACCCAGCGCTGGGGGCACGCGGCCTCGCTCCAGGCGCGGAACACCAGGAGGCCGCAGACGCAGAGCCGGGAGACGCAATCCGGCACAGAGTGGGGATCAGCAGCTGAGTGCGCACAGCGCAGCGCGTGGAGAAAAAGCGTACGACAACCATCGCGGAGCGGGAGCCTGCGAAGCGGGAACAGTAGGCACCATGGTGGCCACGCAGGCGCAGCAGCAGCTGTACACGCACGCTGCCGAGCCCAAGGCCGTGCAGCAGCGCCGCGCCAAGGTGAGCTTGGGATGCAGCTTTGACGAGCCACACAAGACGCCTCAGCCAGGGCAGTGGGTTGCGAGACAGCGACCAAGTGGTGCTTTGACGTGCCAAGGCCAGCGCGTCGGCCTGTGTGTGCAGCGCTTCTCAGCATCTCGTGCCGGCCAGGGCAGCGGGCCGAACGAAGTGCGCGTGCTTGCGCGCTTGCCCTGCTCGCAGTACCGTGATGAGGACAGCGCGCAGCAGCAGGCCGCGCTGGGGGCCAACATCATGTTCGACAGGCGCGTCGTGCGCGGGAACACGTACGCCGCGCGCATCCTGCCGGCCACGGACCTGACGCTAACGGACGGCAAGAAGTCCGCCAGCTCAACGTGAGAACTATCAGGATGTCTAGCCACAAGGCCGTCTCCTGGGGTGACGCGCCGGGCGCCGCTCGCTCGCACGCACGGGCAGGACGCACCCAATCGCGCAGCCACGCTGACACGTTCTGTGCGTGGCTCTCCGTGCTTGCCCTGCAGCAAGAAGAAGACGATGCGCCAGGCGCCTCCCCGCACGCCCGAGGCGGTGGACGGCCGGCGCCACATGGACATCCAGACGGATGCGTACCTGGAGGAGCTGACAGACACGGTGCCAGAGGTGGACACGCAGACGCAGACCGACGCGTTCCTCGACAGGCCGCCAACACCGCTCTTCATCCCCCAGAAGACCGGCGTGGACGCTGTGACGCAGATCGACAACGGTGAGCGGTCTGCGAGAGGGGGCAGGGTGCAACAAGCGGGCGGGCGGGCGGGCGGGAGAGAGGGACAGCGATGCCGGGGCGCTGGGGCGGCGTGCGGCGTGCATGTGGCTGGGCGGGCACACGCTCATGCTTCCCTGATGCTGCTGCCCCTCCGCACGTGCCGCACGTGCAGGCGACCTGTTTGACTTTGACTTTGAGGTTGAGCCCATCCTCGAGGTGCTGGTGGGCAAGGTGCTGGAGCAGGGCCTGATGGAGGTGCTGGAGGAGGAGGAGCTGGCGGCCATGCGCTCGCACCAGGAACACTTTGAGCAGATCCGCAACGCCGAGCTGGTGGCCACCCAGCGCATGGAGGCGGCGGAGAAGCGCAAGCACGAGGAGAAGGAGCGCCGCCTGGCGCAGGAGCGCGACCGCGTCGAGCGCGAAAAGGTGGTGCGGCAAAAGGTGGCCGCGTCCACGTTCGCGCGCGGCTACCTGGGCGGCATCGTCTCGTCCGTCTTCAGCAAGCTGCAGGAGGCGGGCGTCTTCTACGACCCGGTACTCAAGGAGGTCGAGGACAGCTTCATGCCCTGGCTCAAGGAGCAGGCCGTCGGCTACCTCCAGCAAGGAGTCATCGCGCGCCAGGTGAGCGACTCTTGAGGATGGGATGGCGTACCCTTGCGCGCCGCTTCCGAACCTTGCGGCCGCCGCCCGATCTCGCGCGCCCTCGCCCACCCCGACCTTGCGCGCCGCCGCCTGAGACCCTCGTGACCCAGCCTTGCGGGACTCGTCGACGCGCGCAGGTCGTCAAGAAGCTTGTGGCGGACGCCGCAGTGGCGCTGCAGCACACGCGCGAGGAGGCGGCTGCCCGCGTAGCCGCCGAGACCAAGGCCGCCGAGGAGTGGGCCGCCAAGCAGGCTGAGCTCAAGGCGCAGGCCGAGGCCACACAGCTCGAGGACGTCAAGCACAAGGCCACCTTCATCCTCACCGAGATGCAGCCACCCGTGGCGGAGCCAGAGAAGGTGCGCGCCTCGCCGCTCTTGCACCTTCATCCTCGACCCGCAAGGTTCACCTGGCGCAGCCTTGCGCCGCCTTCGTCTCACCGCTTGGCCCCAACGTCCTGATGTGTGTGCGCGCAGATCGCTGCTGCCCGCGAGGAGCTCACCAACGCCGCCCAGGCCGCAGCCGACGCCGCGTACGAGGCCGCCAAGGCTGCCGCCGCTGAGCAGGCGCGCGCCGCCGCCGAGGCCAAGCTCGCCGAGCAGAACGCCAAGCTGGAGGAGCTCAAGGCGCAGGCAGCGGAGGCAGCGGCAGCTGCCGGCGGCGAGGGCGAGGAGGGCGCAGCGCCGGCCGAGGCACCAGCACCCACGTTGGACGAGCCTCTGGTGGACGTGGAGGCAGAGGTGAAGAAGGCCGAGGAGGAGGTGGTCAAGCCCACGCCCAAGGAAGTCACGAATGGTGACGTGCTGAGCGCGTTGCTGGACAAGGGCGAGGTGACCAAGGACAAGCTGGTGCAGGCGTTGGCGGTGCACTGGCTGGGGGAGGACTCTTACGCGCGGCATCCTCTCTTTGCGCCGGCGCCGCAGTAAGGCGCTGCTGCTGGCTCGTTGAGTGTTTGGTTCCGTGGCCACGTAGGGCTTTTGGCGTGTAGATGTGCCAAGGTGCAGGAGGCGAACAGAGTCCCCTGTCACCGTGAGCGAGCATGAGCGACAGTGTGCATGAGAGATGGAGCGCGAGAGCGAGTGCTGCTGGAGCTGCTGCTGGTTGTATTCTGGCTGCAAGGCCACCTTTCCTGGCATTTGGTGTGCGCATACAGCTTGCAGCGTGCGCAAGGACATGCAGGAGTGCATCCAGACCGAGAACGAACCGTTGAACAAAATCTTCTTTGAACGATAACAAAACCGCATCCGTGCGGCGCACAAACGATCTCAAGGAACAAGTCCAGCAAGTCCGGAAGACACACATCGATATGATCACGTTCCATAGCGCAAAACATGTGGCATGGTCGTGTCCACCCTCTCAGCATACGTTCCTGCCAATCAGCAAGGCAAACACACTCTCGCTGCACGACGCTACAAGGCCTCAGCCCCTGCTGTGCGACCTTGATGAGCCAGCAGCGCCCGCCACCACCTGCAGCGCCACCGTGCCAGTCTTTGCCTCCTTGCCCGGCGGAGCAAGGTCGTCTGAGCTGGACGTCCGTGAAGCGGCACGCAGGTCCACAGCAGAGTCCGCACGGTGCACGCCGTTGTAGTCCACGTACTTGCGCCCGCGGAACAGCCGGCTCCATGCGCGCTCCACCGCCAGCTCCACTGGCTCAGTCCACCTGCAAGCACGCCATGCAGTCAGCATGAAGCTTGCACACCGTGAAAAAGCGGCTTTTGAGATGGCCAGAACTGCATTGCGAGCGTGAGGCTGCCATGCAGAACTCAGTGCGCGTAGATGTGGTTGCTCACCTGACAGGCAGGACGGCCCAGAGCGCGGGAAAACCGATGAAGGCGCCCATGGCGACCCATGAGACGATCCACACT
>QAXK01003461.1:0-19518 GCA_004335735.1 Chlorella sp. KRBP | reverse complement strand
GCGCTGTCCATCCGCCCAGACCTGCTGTCCCCCGCCGCCATGGTGGAGCTGCAGAAGCTGTGCGACAAGGTGCCGTCCTTCCCCACGCCCATCGCCATGCAGGTGAGCGGGCATACGCTCGCAGCCCTTGGGGGCCCCTCCCACGGCGAGGCAGCGCTTAGGAGCTTAGGAACAGTGCTTAGGGCAGCGCTTTAGAGCTCGTTTTGCTGTGCCCTTGTTGGGCACTTCGGCGTTCAGCCAGCGGGGACGCCAGGGACGTCGCTGACGGCAGTGTAGAGAAGACTTGCATGTCCTGCTGCTGTGGTTATAAATAAATGTGCGTGTCAGGCCGCAAGCAGTGCAGGCGTGCAACGACAACGCTTTCTTTGGCAGGCCATACCGACGCAACAGCTGCTGCTGCTGCTGTCACGCGGGGTGATGCGTGCAGGTGCTGCGTGACGAGCTGGGGGGCACTTGGGACGAGGTCTACTCTGAGCTCTCACCACAGCCCATCGCAGCCGCGTCGCTGGGCCAGGTGCGCAGCGGGGACGCGGGCAAGCAGCTGCTGAGCTGGGGAGGGCTAGGGACCCACGACCTAGAGCCAACGTACAGCCCACCGACAGCCAACCTACAACCAAAAACTTTGCTCTCGGCTGTGGCAGGGTTGCATGGAAACGTGGGAGGATACAAGGCTGAGCAATATGGAGGGTGGCCTAGGTTCGAGCGTTGTGTAACGCGTGCGTATCGCCCTGTTGCCGCGCGTGTGTCGTGTGTGTGCAGGTGTACAAGGGCCGCCTCAAGACGGGCGAGGTGGTGGCGGTCAAGGTGCAGCGCCCGGGCGTGCTCGAGACGGTCACCATTGACCTCTTCATCATCCGGTCCATCGGCATGTTCATCAGGTGTGAGCCGCTGGAGTTGTTGGGGTATTTATGGGGTGGATGCCATAGAGGTGGTTTCATCCATTCCGGTCCATCGGCATGTTCATCCGGTGTGATGGATTGGGTTTGTTGCAGGTCGGCCTGCCTGCTGTTTGCAAACTCCTCGCCTGCTTGCTGATGGGGATGCTCGCAAGCATGCAGCACCGAGCCATGAGCTCACCTCTCTGTCTGTTTGCGCGTGTGGTGTGGTGTGGTGTGCCCTGCAGGGAGCGTGCCCCAGACCTGACCAAGCGCGCTGACATCGTGGCCCTGCTGGACGAGTGGGCAAGCAGGTGCGGGGCGTGAGGCAATGGCGCGCCTTGGGGCTCAGGGAAAATGACTCCATGGCTGCTAGTCAGCCCGGCGGTGCTGTGGGAACCCGCTGTCGTGAACGCCATGCAATGATGATGGTGATGGTGATGGTGATGATGACGCAGCATCGCCGTGGTGGCAGCTTCTGGTGCGTAGCCAACGTGGTGGCTTTGTGCGCACTTGCTGCTTGCATCGTGCTTGCAGGTTCTTTGAGGAGCTCGACTACGTGCAGGAGGGGCGCAACGCCACCAAGTTTGCCGAGCAGATGAAGTACGACCTGCCACAGGTGAGTGGGTCCGTGTGCACCACTAGGTGCTACCACTAGGTTCTTCGAGTTCTTGGTTTTGGTCTAGGTTCGGTCTAGGTCTAGTTTCTAGGTCTAGGTTTCAGCTGCATTTGCCGTTTGGCTGCCATGGTGGACCCTGGTTGGCCTTGCAGCCTCTGCACATCCACCGCTTGCTCACAAGCGCGGGCTGCTCTTTAGACCTCTTTGCCATGGCGATGTGTGGCGATGTGCCGTCGTCGCGCAGGTGGTGGTGCCCAAGACCTACACCGAGTACACCTCGCGTCGTGTGCTCACCACCGAGTGGCTCGAGGGAGAGAAGCTCAGCCAGGTGCGTGTGAGGCAGGGGTGGCTTACCCTAGCTCTAACCCTAACCCTAACCCTAACCCTAGGCCTCACCACCGAGTGGCTCGAGCACAGGCCGAGGGAGCCAGGTGCGTGGGGCAAGGGGCCACCTACGCAGCCCCTAACTCACTGACTGGCGCAAAGGGGAGAAGCTTGCAGCCACTGGGTGCCTGCACTCATTGAATGCAGCGCGCCTCACCTTGCTGCTTTCTGCTACCTTGATCTCCCTCGCTGCCCTCACCCTGCGCAGAGCCAGGCGAGTGACGTGGGCACGCTCGTCAACATCGGCGTCATTTGCTATCTCAAGCAGTTGCTGGAGACGGGCTTCTTCCACGCAGACCCACACCCTGGTGCGCCGTGGTTAGGGCTTGAGCGTAGGTCTAACGGCTGGTGTGCGGTGCCTTGCTCACTGCCTGCCTCCTTGTGTGCAGCATGCGGCCGCGTACCTACGCTGCTCCTTTTGCGTTCTTCATGTGCCCATGTTGCTGCAGGCAACCTGATCCGCACGCCTGACGGGCGCCTGGCCATCCTGGACTTTGGCCTCATGACCACCGTGGACGACAACATCAAGTTCGGCATGATTGAGGCCATCAGCCACCTCATTCACAGGTGAGCAAGTCGCACCTGACGCCTTCGTGCGTTGGCAACAAGGCCCGTGGAGTGCCCTTGAATGCGTTTGCAGCAACGTTGTTGTCCAACAGGCTGGCTCACGCTGACCCCTGCTCACAACACGCTGCGTTGTCAGCCGAAGTGCAAAAGGCTCCCTGGAGTGTCCTGCAGGGAATACGAGGTCAAAGAGAGCAAGCAAATAAAAGGATGAGGACGCTAGTATCACTCTGATCCACGGCTACTCTGCCCTGGTGCACGCCTGCAGGGATTACGAGGCCATCGTCAAGGACTTTGTCACCCTGGACTTTATTCCAAGGGGCACTGACCTGCGGCCCATCCTGCCGGTGCTGGCGCGCGTGTTTGACTCTGCGCTGGAGGGAGGCGGCGCCAAGAGCATCAACTTCCAGGTGCGGCACCAGGCCTAGGGCTCAGGGTCACGGTAAGGGCTTGGCGTCGAACGCTCATAGGGCGTTATGAGGCTGTGTTCAAGGCTCGCCAATCGTCGTCATCTTGAGCGACCCTGAGGGTTGAGACCCTCACCCATGCACCCAAGCCCTGACCACACCTCGTGCAGGAGCTGGCGGCTGACCTGGCGCAAATCACCTTTGACTACCCATTCCGAAGTGAGAACCGTTAAGGACGGGTCCTTTGCAAGTGCTGCTCCTGCACCTCGTAACCTATTGCCTCCTAATCCTGGGCGCTTGCACTGCTCGTGCTGCCGTGCAGTTCCGCCCTACTTCGCCTTGATCATCCGAGCCATCAGCACCCTTGAGGGTGAGTGGCGGTCGCCGCGGGTGCACGTATGTTCTCAGCCGGGCAGGGATGCTCAGGGGATGCTGCACTGCGTCTGGGCATTCACAAGTGTGGCAGCTGCTGCGCTCTTTCAGTCTTGCCACATGCAGACCTCGGCGTTGCTCCCGTGGCTTTGCCGATGCTCTTACCGTGCACCGTGCACCGTGTGCAGGCATCGCGTTGGTGGGCAACCCCGACTTTGCCATTGTGGACGAGGCCTACCCCTACATTGCCCGCCGGCTGCTCACCGACCCCTCGCCGCGCCTGAGGGAGGCACTGCGCTACATGGTCTATGGGCGCTCCAACGTGTTTGACGCAGGTAAACGGGCACGCGCGCGCTGGTATGGATGTGTGCTGCTGTAGGTGGGGTGGAGGGTGCTCTGTCGTGTGATCCTCGGCAGGAGCAACCTGCTTGACGCAGGTGTGGGTGTGTCCTTGGTCCCACAGCTCCAAAGCCCAGCAGCGCACCAGCGCAATGTGCAAAAGACAGCGTGACAGGGTGATGATCAAAGCGCTGCCACAATCCATGAGACGGTTGGATGCTGCGATGCCTCTGCCCACCTCCACCTCTCACGCAGACCGGCTGATCAACCTGCTCTCCGCCCTGGACGACTGTAATCGTTGCCTCATTGTTGCCATTGTCACCGTGCAGACCGGCTGATCGACCTGCTCTCTGCCCTGGAGGACTTCCACGTGGCGTCCAACAGCGCCATGGGCGAGACCACCCGCCCCGACCGCAGCCTGCCCGCCTTCACCTCAGCCTCCCAGCAGCCCCAACCCGCCAACAACAACAACAAAAACAGCAACGGCTGGCCGCTGCCGCTCCCTCCCTTCCCTCTGCCCTTCCCACCCTCCGGCCTGCCCTTCCCTCTGCCTCCCTTCCCGCTACCAGGCGGCCCACAGGGCATGCCGGTGCCAGCAGCAGGCCTGGCCATGCTAGAGGTGCTGCCCTTTGGGCAGCTTCTGGCCAGCTCCCTCAGTGCTGCCGCTGCTGCCAGCGTGAGCACCCAGGGCGGGCCTTCGTCAGTCAGTGGGCTGACGGGCACGCTGCAGGGAGGCGGCGGCGGCGGCGGCGCGGCGTTTGGAGGCGGTGCGGGCAGCAGCAGCAACACGCGCGAGGCGTTGAAGTTCATGCTGTCGCCTGAAGGTGGGTGTGCTGTTATGGGGCTGTGGCGTCACCATCAGAAAAATCATCATGTCACGACGTTCACGACAGGTGTCATGATGCTGCAGCCGCCACAAAAGATTGCCTGGCAGGCCCCGTTGTGGTGTGGTGCCCCGTTGCGCTGTGACGCTGCCCATGCGGATCGCTAGCCTGTGTGGTGGACAGGCTAGATCACCCGTGTATCAGCCGCCGCGCCTCCAGCTCCTTGCCCCTCTCACACCCACTGCAACTTGCAGGCACGTGGTTTTTTGGAGAGTCCCCTCACCTGTTTGCCCGTGCCTCCCCCATACACACACGCGTGCAGGCACGTGGTTCCGGTCCTTTGTCATGGACGAGCTGGTCCGCTCCGTGGACGCGCTGTCGCGTGACCAGGCACGCGCGCTGGCCGTGCAGCTAGGGCTGGGCGCCGTCAACGTGCCGGTGCTGCTGCCCGGCGCGCGCAAGCAGTGGCTGCCTCTGGCGCCCCCCGTGAGCGAGGAGGACAGGCGGGTGGTGGACAACATTGCAAAGATCCTGGCCTTCCTGACACGCGGCGCCTCGTCATCAGTGGGGACGCGGCCGGGCGGCGTCGACACGGCCGTGGTGGCGGACCTGCTGCCAGTGCTGCCCACCGTGGCGCAAGAGGTGAGCAGCTGGTGGTGATGGGTTGGGGCTGGCGTACTGGGGTGAGGAGGGTGGGAGGTGGCTGTGTGGATGTGGCACACATGCGTGTGTGTGCGTGGTGCTGCGCTGCGCAGGTGCTGCCGGAGCTGACGCAGAGGCTGGCGTCGCGCGTGACGGCGCGCCTGGTGCGCGAGCTGTACGCGTAGTAGTAGTGGGGGATAGCTAGCTAATGAGTGAGAGAATGAGTGGAGAATGAGTGAGTGGGGGATGAGTGTGGATGTGATTCCTGAGAGGAGAGAGAGAGAGACTACTCTGCAACGGGCAACGTCTCGGATTTGCCTGCCCAGCCAAAATCACTCAGCCTCCAGGGGCTTGACTCCATTTCAGTCGGGCCAGCGCGAGGAGGTGGCCAGCAGCCCGAACGCGACGCGGAGCCGGCCCACACGGGAGCAGCTGCAGTGGTGCCACCAGCAGGCGGTCTGCTCGCCGTTCCTCGAGGAGCTGCACGGAGGGCGCGCAGCAGGTCTCCCGGGATGGAGGGGACTGGTGCGCAGGAAGGCCCGGTTGTGCAGACGAGCGCGGGGCCCATCACCATGGAGACGCTGCGGCAGGTACGTGTTGCGCCTGGTGAATGCCTCCGACGCCTGTGCGCCGCACAGCATCCCTCGCATCGACCCTGCGCTCCTCGGCGCTCCACGCAGGCCTTCCACCAGCCCAGGGAGGTGGCCGCCACGACCCTGGGCCTTACGGTGAACGAGCTGAAGAAGACGCTCAAGATCCTGGGCATTGCGCGCTGGTGCGTGGGGTTCCGCCGGGACGATGCACACGCGGACAACCCCGGGCCACACCAACTCGCTCGATCACGCACGCGCCCACGCGCATCGGGGGCAGCAGCGCCTGCACGCCCCGTCCGCGCAGCCTGGGCGACGATGGCGCTGCGGGGCGGGCCGCAATTTCGCATTTCCCACACAGTGCGAGACGAGCAGCGCTAGCAGAGTGACTCGCTGCAGGAGGAGCAGTAGGGGGCGGAGCAGCACAGCATGGGCCTACTGGGTGCCAATGTGGTGGCTGTGCCCCATCATGCGCCCGTCATCGCTGCACCTCGCCGCACCCGTGCGGTTGGGGCGGCATGCTCACGGCCGCTGCGTTGTGTTGCACAAACGTGCAGGCCCTACCGCAAGCTGGCCAGCCTGCAGTGCCTGCACCAGGACCTGGAGCAGCAGGTGCAGCAGTTCACCGCCAACGCCGAGGACCCGACCAACGCCTCCCACATCAGCAACCTGCAGGTGCGCGCCGCGGGGGCATGCATGCAGCTGGAAGCACCGCACGCACATGGCAGCACAGCGCAGCACGCAGCGGGCCGCCCTATTGCGCACAAACATCTCGCCCCGCCCCGCACGCTATGAACGCATTGTGGCCGCCCTCGCATGTGCGACCCCCCCCCACGCTGGTTAACCCGCAGGAGATGCAGGCTCGCGTTGCCGAGGACACTGCCAAGATCATGCAGGACCCCAACCACCTGCTGGACGAGAGCCTGCACAAGCTGCGCCTGCAAAACTACAAGGCGCGCTTCATGGGCAAGCACGGCCACCAGGGCGCGCCGCCCATGCTCAAGCTGCCCCTGCCGCCCTCCTCCTCCAGCAAGAAGAAGAACGAGGGCGGCGTGCTGGGCTCCGACCCGCCCCCCGGCACGCCCTCCAACGACGGCACCGGGGAGGGCGATGGCGCCGCACGACCCTCTGGAAGCGCCATGCAGCTAGACGACGACGACGCCTCCACCGCCGCCGCCGCCGATTCCGCTGCCGCTGCCGCTGACGGGGGGCTCAACGCCAGCGGCCGCCGCCGCCGCGCCGCCAGCATCGCCGCCAGCATGTGCATCAAGCGCGCCGCCGGGCTGGTGTCAGCCGGCAGTGACGACGAGGATTATGGCCCTGTGGCGCAGTCGGCCAGCCGCGGCCGCCCCACCATCCGCACCAACGCCGCGGGTTCGCGCGCCGCGCACAGCTCTGCCGGCCTGCCCATGTCCGCGCGTGCCGGGTCGCTCCCACCCGCCTACACCGGCGCCGCTGGCGGCAGCGGCGCCGGTTCCTTCATGGGGAACATGCAGCCAGCCACCATGGCCACGCTGCCCAGCCTGCCTGAGGGATCGGCGTACTACGACGCAGCGTCGCACTCGCGCCTGGCGCACTCTGCCCCGCTATACGACGAGTCAACCATGGCGGCGGTGGCGGCGTTCAACAGCCTGGCTTTTGGCAGCACGCCCGGGGCTGCGGGCGGTGTGCCAGGCGCATGGCTGCCGGGCGCGCAGCAGCAGCAGCAGAACCGACCCAGCGCGTCATCCTCGCTCGTGTCGCTGTACGATGGCGTCGCCGCCATCTCCCTGCACCAGCAGCAGCAGCAGTACGGCGCTGCAAGTGCAGGCGCTGCAGCCGGGAGCACCGCGAGTGGCCCTGGTAATGGCGGAGGTAACGGGGACTCTATCGTGTTCCACAGCCGGCAGCAAGGCGTGCCGCAGCACCTTCTCCCGCCTTCTGGCTCCTCCCACGTCGTCACCACCTTCCACCCCGCACGCACCAGCAACCCCTCGGGCACCTCTGGAAACGCGAGCGGCAACATGCCGGGCGGCGCTGGCACTGGCGGCGGCGGCGGCAGCGGGCAGCTTCCTCCGGCTGGCCAGCGCTTCAACTCCATGCCCATGATGACGTTCAGCAGCATGCCTGGCCAGCAGCAGCAGCAGCAGCAACTGAGCAGGCAGCAGCTGCAGCAGGCGTACGGCAGCCAACCGCACCCGGGGTCCTCGTACCACCCAGGTGGCTCCCTGTCGCAGGTCAGCGCGTACACCGAGGGCGCCACCAGCACCGCCACGACGTCAAGCCTGATGCCAGGCATGAATCCCTCCATGATGAGCCTGCACCAGCAGCACCAGCAGCAGCACCAGCAGCAGCACGGGTCGTTCACGTCCGGCGTGCACCACCCTGTCGGCGCCCGGCAGGGCTCCCAGCACGGGCAGCTTCTCCGCGACCACCACTACTCGTCGCCGGTGCTGGGCTCGGCGCAGCAGCAGCAGCACCTGGCCCAGCTTGCGGCGCAGCAGCAGCAGCACCAGCAGTACCAGCAGCACCACCACCACCGGCAGGTGCAGTCGCAGCAGCACATGGGCAGCATGCAGCCGCCGCCGCCGCAGCTGCACCCGCTGCAGCAGCAGCAGCACACGGTCCAGGTCGAGTCTGTCGAGCCGCTGGTGACCCCGCTGGAGGAGCTGCTGGACGAAATGATGATGCAGCAAGGCGGCACCAACGCGCCCGCCGCCGAGCAGGGCCACCACCCGCAGCACCCGTCCGCGCCGCTCCCACACACGCCCTCACACCAGCAGCATCAGTACCAGCAGCAGCAGCAGCAGCAGCACAGCGGGCGCAGCAACGCCTCGGGGCCGCTGGCGGCCCCGCACGCCCAGCACTACCCGCAACCCGGGCAGCACCCGGCGGGCTACGGCGGTGGCAGCGGCAGCGGGCCGCTTCCCGGTACCATGGCTGCAGAGCTGGGGCTTGCGGCTGCCGGCGGCAGCGACGCGCCTGGTGCCACCACCAACGGCGCCTTTGGCAGCACCTCGCTGGTGGCCGACCCGCACAGCGCGCAGCAGCACCAGCACGCGCAGCAGCACGTGGCTGCTGGGTCGCCCGCCGCCAGCAGCCAGGCAGCTCAGCAGCAGCAGCAGCCACAGCTGGGCGCGTACGACCAACAGCAGCAGCAGCAGCAGGAGCAGCAGCAGCAGCGGTTGCGGCACGAGTACAGCAACGCGTTGATGGCGGCGGGCGGCAGCGGCTCCCCTGCTGGCTACGGCAGTGTGTCAGGCGGCGTGTTGGAGCCCTCAGGCTCCAGCGGCATGCAGCACCGGCACTCTTTGGGAACCGGCGGGGCCGGGCAGCTGACCTCGGCGCCCTCTGCTGCCGCCGCCGCGCTGTCCCGCATGGCGCTGCAGTCGCACTCGCAGTCCTTTGGGCAGGCGGCGGGCGCGCCGCAACCACAACCACCACCGCAGCAGGGACAGCAGCAGCAGCAGCAGCCGCGTGCGCACCCGCAGGGCCCCCGTGAGCAGTACTTTTTGCTCAATTCTGACGACGAGGACGACGCGGCGCTCAGCGCGTTGCTGGCGCAGGTGGCGGGCGACCCAGCAGCTTCCACCCGGCTCCTCGGCGGCGCCGCGCACACGCCCGCCGCCAGCGTGATGGACGCGGCGCGTGCCGCCGGGGCCACGGGGGGCGGCCCGGCCACCACGCTGGCAATGGTGGCGGCGTCCAGGCAGGCCATGGCCATGGGCAGCATCGCCACGCTGCCTGCGCCGGGCATGGCGGCGGCGGCGCAGTCGTCTGGGCACCACCCGCAAATGCACCTCCAGCAGCAGCAGCAGCAGCAGCACTCGGCTGGGCTGCAGATGGGCGCGGGTGGCTGGGGCCAGGTGCCGCCGCAGCAGCAGCAGCAGGCGCACTCGGGTGCGCTGCACGACGGTGCGGGTAATGTGTATGGCGGAGGCAATGGCAATGCAGGTGGGCAGGTGGCGGGTGGCAGTGGCAGCGAGCGCATGGCACCGGTCTCGTGCCCGTCATTGCCGGTGCGCGCGCCCAGCGGCTTTGCCAGCGCAATGCTCGGCCCCCAACAGCACCAACAACAACACCCGCAACAGCACCAGCACCACCACCCGCAGCAGCAGCACCCGCAGTACCTGCAGCACCAGAGCCACGTGTCAGGGCCGGCAGCGGGCGCTGACACGGACATGTCGCTCGGCCTGGCTTCCTACGGCCACGGGGCACCTGCCGGACACATGGGCGCGCTCACCGCACCAAACACCTCGTCCCAGGCCGCCTCTTACCGCCCCACCTCCACCGCCAGCACCATGGCGCCACTGGCCGGCCGTGCGAGTCTGCAGGATCCCCTCGCCAGCATGTCGCCGCAGTCGGCGGCCTTTGCCAGGCAGCAACAGCAGCAACAACAGCAGCAGCAGTTGGAGGAGCTGTCGCCGCAGGCAGGTGGCGCTGGTGTTAGCGGCGCTGGTGGGGCGGCGGACGCGGCGACGCTGGCGCTCAACGCCAGCAAGTTCATGCAGCAGCAGGCGCAGCTCCACGCGCAACTGCAGGCGCAGAACGCAAAGCTGCAGGCGCAGCTGCAGGCGCAGAACGCCCAGCTGCAGGCGCTGCACCACCGGCACACGGGGGCTGCCGGCGGCACTGCCGCCACGGTACTGGCGGTGCAGCCCGGCGCGCAGCAGGGCAGCAACCTGCACATGACGGCCATGGGCGGCCCAGCCACGCCGCGCGCGCCGGCCGCGGCCGTTGCCGACTATGGCATGCACCCGCAACAGCAGCAGCAGGTGCAGCAGCAGGAGTGGAATGGAGGTGCCAACATGTACCACTACCAGCAGCACCACCAGGGGCAGGACCTTGCGTCCATCTCCCTGCCCTCGGAGCAGCAGGGCGGGGGCGCGCGGAGGATGGGCGGCGAGCAGCAGCAGCAGCACGGCATGGGCATGGGCGCGCAGCATCAGCAGCAGCAGCCGGTGCAGCAGGACACGGAGCTGCTGGAGCTGGAGCGGCTTTGGGCGCAGGGCTTGTGAACGACGCGATGCGGTACACTAGGCATGAGCACTTGCACTGCACATAAGACAGACTGACAAGCACGTCGTCTGAGGGCTGTTGGCGCCGTGCTCCTCCTCCTCTCCTTAGAGATCCTTTGCAAAGTCTTCCGTGAGCGCACACACGACGAGCCCGTCCGCGAGATGCAGCAGCGTGATGGCGCGATGGCTGCTCGCTCTCGGCGTCGCGATGGCTCTGGCATTCGTGCTGCACAGGACACCGCTGGTGCAGGAGCAGCACCAAGGAGAGCAGCAGCACCAGCACCAGGACAGCACAGCAGGACAGCTCGGTCAGGGCTCAGATGTGGAACCCCCCATGGAGTCGGAGGCCCAGGGTGTACAGGGGCCTCACTGCTGGCTGGGTTGGGAGGATGTGGACATGCAGCAGCTGCTCCTGCAGGAGCCAGGGCTGATACTGGTGAGTGTGACAAGCAGCCGGGTAGCCGCACACATCGGCAGGGTAGTTTGATGTGTGTGGACTGTTTCTTAGCAACGGTCTGAGAGAGAAATGGGTTCCTGCACTGAGCGATGGCACAAAGCTACACCCAGTGAAGGGGGACAACAGCACTGAAGCAACCGCAACCCAGGACAGCAGCATCCGATGTGTGTGTGTGTGTTACTGCAGTCTGCTGTTGTGGGCAAGAACCCATGGCGGAGTCTGCCAAGACCACAAGCGTGCCATTGCGACGCTGCATTCTGCTGCCACAGGCCCTGAGCCGAGTCAATGGCCGCCAGTGATCATCACTGTAGGCACTGTGCAAAAGTCCCGCTCCTCACAATGCTTCACCATGCACTGCGTGTGCAACGGCATGCGATGGTCTGCATGCAGCAAGTGGCTGCTGATGTGGTCATGACTGCCGCTTGCGCTTCTGCTGCTGCTGCTGCTGCTGCTCCTGCTCCTGCTGCTGCTGCTGTCCCTGGACACACAGGTCCCAGTGGAGGACCTGGCTGAACGCGTCGACACCCTGCTCAGCGGCCTGCAGGCCCTGCTGGACCGCGACCACGCACTGCAGTATGTGTACAAGCACCGGCACCTGCGCCGGCTGCTGGCTGACCCTGCGGCAGCAGTCGACAACCTGCGGCAGCGGCGTGGCGCGTATGTGGAGGTGCTGGGAGTCCCACCACCCATGTCGCTGCTGGCCGCATCGGAGTCGTCACACATCGCAAACCTGACCCCCAGTGCCTTCAGGCGCAAGCTCCAGCACTTCGCGGAAAGGTGGGCTGGTACGCCTGTTGATTGTAGTTGGTGGTTGCAGCACGTCAGCGCCCCCGTTGACGGTAGTTACACATCTGGATGCTTCTCTCTACATGTGGCACCATCAGGACTGCTTGCAAGTCAAGTGGCTTGTGCTGCTGTGGGCATGCAGGTGGGGTGCCAGTGCTGCACATGCCATCCTCAAGGACCAACCACACCTTCTGGCCTCCAAGCTTGCCAGTGTTGACAGGAATAGGGAGGCGCTGCAGCAGCTGCTGGGCTGCAGTGAGGAGCAGCTGCACCGCCTGGTGCGCAAGGCCGCCAGGTATGGCTGATTACGGCCCTCACAACCGCATTGCTTGGTTGTGTCAAGATATGTTGCATGTGACTCAGTGTGCACTGTCTTCTGTCGGTTCGCCGGCACCTGTGAATGGTTTGTGCCGTCATGCCCAGCCAGTGCCTTGTCTGGCACACCACGGGCTGGTGCGACCACCCTGCAGCACCTGCACTCATCCCGCATGGTGTTGGGGTCGCTGTTGTAGCCTCTGTGGGGGTCGCAAGCCCTCAGGCGTTGTGGACCCATGTGTGATGGCCACGTTTGCTACAATGCCCAGTGTTGGGTACCAGGTGGGACCTGTTTGCAACCAGGGCTGCGCCTGCTGCCTGCAGGGTGCTGAGCACAGACGCGACACGCGTTTCGAGGAACCTTGCTGAGCTGGCCGCCCTGCTCAAGCCACTGGGGTTCAGCCCTGAGAATGTCAAGCGCCTCGTGCTGAAGCAGCCATCCCTGCTCGTGGCCAACCCGGTGACGACCTCAGCCAAGCTGGAGGGTTTGAAGGTCAGTGCAGTGCTTGGTATGATGCTGGGGATGTGCCATTTGGGGCGTCATCCCATGCTTGCGACGGGTTTTGGTGACAGGTACCAGGCACCGGTGCAGTAGCACAGCTATGCATTTGCGAATACGGATTGTATGGGGACTGCACAGGATGCTTCGGCATAGCAGCACCAGGGAGTTGGGGCTGGACTGCAGCCGCTGCAGAGGCCAGGAAGCGTGATGCTCACACCCTTGCAACCTTCCAGGCACACCAGCTCTCTCGACAAGTCATGCTACTCGTGGCTTGGCCCTGCAGGAGCTGCTTGGTTCGGCAGCACACCGGTTGCCATACGCTGTCAAACATGCCCCCAGCCTGCTGGGCTGGAGCCCCGACACCCTGTCCAGCCGGCTTGACGGGCTGCAGCAGCTCCTGAACTGCAGCAGAGACAGTGCGTGTACTATACTGGCGGCCTGCCCTTCCATTGTAGAGGCAGACTTGGAAACAACTGGGAGCAAGCTGCAGCAGCTGACAGCCGGTAAGTGTTACACTTCCTTACATACCAGTGACATACACACATGCATACATCACGCAATGCTGTGCACATGTGATGAGATGTTGGCCGTCACCTTGTATTGCAATTGCTTTACTTCACTAGTGCAATTGCAGCTATGCATTGTGTGCAGACATTGCAAAGCACAGCACCTCTCTGTTGAACTTTAGTGACTGTGTGTGTGCTGAAACTCCACGTCCCCTTGCTACGCCCACAGTGTTGGGGCTGTCGCTGTCAATCGTGCAAGCCATGGGCACTCGGGAGCCCTCCATGCTGCTGATGCGGCCTGAGCTCGTCGACTCCAAGCTGACTGCCTGGGCAGAAGTGCTGGGGACACCAAAGGCAGTCATTGCTGAGGCCGTCAAAGTAAGGCAACTGTGGCTGCAGCTACTGTAGCAACATGGCAGCAGATCATGTGCGTCCTTTGAGCTGTGTGCCAGGCTGGCAGGGCCCTGGGGGCCACCACTGACTGCAGCTGCAGGAGATTCGTATGCATTGTTGTGTCAGAGTTACTGTTGACAAACCTGGCTAGCTGCTGGGGGGTCTGGCTGCCAAGGACATTTCGCTGGACGTGCGACTGATCAGATTTGGCTTTCCAGGCATTAGGCAGGTCACTGTTACCACTGTTACCACAGCGCTTTCCTTGACTCGATGCTGCTGTTGCGCAGGTGCACATTCCAGCAGCCGTGGAACACTCAAGCCTTGTTGTGCCCTGTGCTGCGCTGTCACCGTGCTATACGCAGACCTACCCAGTGCTAGCGACACTTGATGCTGAGGCAGTGTCAGCACACGTGCAGGCCCTGCAAGCACTTGTGCAGGGCAGTGCACTGTGGTCAAAGGCCTGCTACGTGTCAAATGCCGGGTCCAGCAAGGCAGCAGCCGGCACTGGTGTGAAGATGTTTGACAGGGATGCATACTGGCAGTTTGCAAATGAAGCCCAGAAAGCACTCAAGCAGGAGCTTCCAGAGCTGCCTCTGTCGGATGTAAAGGCAGCAGTGGACGAGGTCTGGAGGCAGTACAAGCTTTGGAAGCAGCAGCATGACATCCAGCTGAGCCTGAAGGCACATGCTGTCAGCAGGCCGCCTGCCTTTGGAAACTTTGTCAGCACAGAGCTGCCGTATCACAAAGCAGCGCACCCAAGTAACAGGCACGACGAGGCGCTGCGGGCAGTGCAGCAGCAGTACAAGATACTGCGGCAGCGCGGGCATCAGCAACAGCTGGCCGCCCTGCAGCAGATTCAAGCACAGCCGGCAGCAGTACAGCACAGCTGCAGTGGGTGCCCCTGGCCGCTGCGGTACTCACGCAACCCCAGTGGCCGCCTCCTGCTGCGGCTGGAGTTCTTGCTGGCGACTGGCCTTCAAGAGAAGGTGACTTCTTGTCCTCAACAACACACAAATGGCACTGTAGCACACAGTGGGCTATCAACATGTGCGGGTGGACTTGCAGTACCAACATGGAGCGCATGCAACTGCCCAAAGTGACTCCATTGTTGATGTGCAGACATGTCTGATGCACGCATGCCACACAGCCATAGCCTGCAGTTGTCGCAACCTGTCCTCAACACCTATGATCCTGGGACATGCAGGGGAGTCGAGTATGCTGCTCACCATTCGCCTTGCTTTCCTGCCGTAGGTGTCGCTCCACCTTGCCATGACATCAAGTGACGCCCACTGGTCGGCAGCCCACCCAGGGTTCAGTGGATGGGTGCAGCTGCGGCTGCAGCATCTGCAGCAGGACCCATCAGAGTGGAGTGCAGTGCTGCTGCGCAGGGTGCTCAAACGGGATGCCCTGCAAGGCGCAATCAAGCGAGGCCAGCTGGCGTCTGCCGCCAGGGCTGCTGCTGCTGCCGACGCCAAAGGCCTGCGGGGGTCTAGGAGGCGCAGGGCAGTTGCCACAGGTAGTGATGACAAGGAGTCGTTGAGTGCAGATGCCACAGCTGTGACTTCACCATCCGGCAACCCAGCACAAGGCAGCAGGAGGCGAAGGGCATGAGAGCTGTTCCTGGTAGCAGTGTACCACTGCCAGAGTGGCAACACAGCAGCAGTAGCTGTGGCGGCCGCAGGAGCAGCAGCAGATGTTGTAGGATTGACTAGCAAGCAGCTGAGACACTGTACTCCAGAGGATCGACGAGCGCTGAGATACTGTGCTCCTGGGGACATCTTCTGGGGTTGACTGACCTGCAACACGCAAAGAAGCTTGACGCGCCTTGTTCAGAGGCTGCGGCAACTGATTACGTGGGTATGTGATGCTGCATCCCGCCTGTGTGGGAGACCCTGCTGGTCATTTTTTCAATGCCCTCTGGGAAGGGCTGCCACAGATATGTATGAGTGTTCGCAGTTGCAATAGCAGGCACTTGTTGATATGAGTGTGTGGGGCAGATTTGCAGCCCAGTTCGCTGTGCAGGTGTTTGAAAAGCAGGTGCTGGTATGCCGTGACCATCACGGTGTGTTGCAGGCATACCTTATTTGCATGTTGTTGGCAGAGGCCTCTCAAGGCCTTGCCTAGGCTATGCACACCACAGAGCCAGTTCTGGGATATCCCAGTGCACACATCGATGTGTGGTGCATTGTGTGAATGTGCGTGTTGCAGGTGCCAGGCAACTGCTTATGCTGTCTTATGATGCCATTGCAACACCACTGACCTTGAGCGGTGTTGGTATGGCCAATCTGTGCAGCAGCGCAGGGTGCAGTTTGCATCCAAGGTTTTCTTAGTTGAGCCTGCAATTTCTTTGACACGTATCATGCTGATACACTGTGTCATGACGCTATAAGCGCGCATATGCACCTTTGAGGGCCAGCATTGAGTCACAAGTTGCGCAAGGCTGATGTGCGGTCAGACTCAACTCTTGGATCCGCCGACGGTTGTGAGGTTGGCAATGCGCGTCTGTGACGTGAGCGTCAGAAGTCTCGGAACGTCTTATGATTGGTTTCCTTCGCACTTAAAACATGCTGACGGGCTTTCTTTTGTTTCCTGCCGTGCCGCAGCCAGTTTGCAAAAGGACGGAATCTTCCCAGCATCTACCAGCTGGCGTGCGGTCCATACTTTTGGCACCTCATATGTCTGTCGACGTCCAAACAAGCCCCTCCAAGCTGACTCTTTCTGTCAGCGGGCCATCTTGTAACATTCAAGTGGCCGAAAACTACACCAGCCTCCCAACCCTCACGCAACCGCAGCCACCCGTCGCGGAGTGTCCTCTCCACCCTCGCGTGAGTGCCCGCAATCAGCATATTATTACGATGTCTCCTTGTGTCAGAGCTTGTGAGCAGGTGACGACGCTTGATTGGGCCTGAACTGTTCCTGTTGCTGCTGTTGCTGCTTCAGTTGCCACCTCTTGTTCGCCTCCGACCAAAATGGCCTGGGCAAACTACACATGGTTGATTGGTAAGTATCGGGTGCTCGATCAACGGGATCGGAACATGGAGCAGCACTGGCAGCTGGCATCAGCGGATTCGGCCGGCATCTCCGTCGACAGGTGGCACGACGCGGGATCCGCCAGCAGCAACCTGCTTGAATAGAATGCCTTTCATATGCTTCGTTTACACAACGTTGTTGTTTCTTCGACGTCCGATGCAAGTCGTCCCGTCGCTGAAGCTGTCACCGTCCTGTTGCTGCTACTGTGCTGCTGACTTGGTTGTGGTGCTATTGCTGCTGCTGCTGTCGCTTGTCTCGTGCTTGCAGTGATCCATGGCATCATTGCATGGTTCGATGCCTACGGCATTGGTGCCAATGACGTGGCCAACGCCTTTGGTACCTCAGTGGGTGAGTTGCGAAGCTCCTAGCGTGCAGCTTGTCGAATTGACATATGGCATGCATGAACTTCATGCATGAACTTTAGCATTGCTCTACATGAAGTAGCGACCTGCACACGTGGGCCTGTACATGTTGGGGGTTGCTCATGTTGTAGCTCGTTGCACTGATCATCAATCATCAATTGTTATGAGTGAATTCCTTGGCTGACCTCAAGGCTTGTGTCACTGCTGTGTCGACTCCCCCACTGGCCTGCAGGTTCCAAGACGCTCTCCATGTGGTCAGCTGTGGCCATCGCTGCCATCTTCGAGTTCCTGGGGGCCATGCTTCTCGGTGGGTCCGTCACCAAGACCATCGCAGGAGGCATTGCCAAGCCCAAGGCTTTCACTGCTGTGCCCCAGCTCTTCATGTTTGGCATGTTGACTGCTGAGACAGGGTGAGCATGCGACCTTGCTGTGTAGAGAGTGGTGTGTGTTGCCAGAGGCATGCAGCATGCATGCATTTTCATTGCATGCAGTGTGCAGCATGCGGGGCTGCCAACCAACTGGGGGCCTGCTTTGCCCGGTGATAGTGAACTATGGTCAGTGCACCTCAAGGCCCTTGCACAGCATCCTGTGATTTTGTGGGATCTATCACCCAGCTTCATCACAGCTCCAGCCAAACCTGGCAGGCATACCGAACCAAGAGCTAACCATGCGGCACACTCTGCTGCGCTGCTCTGCCATCTGCTGCCTGCCCACATTACAGAGCTGCCATCTGGATCCTGCTGGCCACCTACCTGGAGCTGCCAGTGTCCACCACCCACTCCATTAGTGAGTGCTTGTGCTGCCCGCCTTGGAAAGCACGCCGTCACTTTTGTGGGCAAACTGTTCCATGGGTGGATGTTCCCACATAGTAGCGGCAGAGCATTGCACACTCAGTGGCATGTTACTCGGTGACCTCCACAGGAATTGCTCTCACCGTGGATGCCAGCTGTTGTGAGCGCGCCTCAATGCTCGTAGCTCCCAGGCGCCGAGGTTTCAACACCTGCCTGTGACTCTGGTGTGCCTTGCAGTTGGAGGCATCATTGGCTTCGCCCTGGTATTTGACGGCTCCAATGCTGTGGTGTGGTACGAGCCCATCAAGGACTTCCCCTATGTTGCCGGCATCGTGCCTGTGGTCATCTCCTGGTTCCTGTCTCCCCTGCTGGCTGCCCTCATCACCCTGGTGCTGTTCCTGATCATCAGGACCTTTGTGCTGCGCCGCGTCAACAGCACTAGGATAGCCTTCTGGGTGCTGCCTGTGCTGATGACCCTCACCTTCTTCATCAACCTGTTCTTCATCCTGGTGAGTGTGCTGCAGGAGTGTCCCCAGCCACTTGATTTGCCTGTGAGCCGCCGCAAATAACGCGCAGGACACAATTTGCGACAATCTGCATGCTTATTGGCACTGCCTGAGGTGACTTGACCTTGTCAAGGTCACCCCGCAGTGCCAAGGCAGTGCATGCTGACAGCGATGCATGCTGTCCCACCCATCCACCAATCTGCTGCCACCTGCAGACCAAGGGTGTCAAGAGCATCGTCAAGATCGAGCCATCCGACGCCGCATGGTACGCTGCCGCTGGTGGTGGTGGCGCTGGCCTGGTCGGCACCCTGGCTGTGTGGCCCTTCATGCGCAGGCTGCTGCGCAAGTATGATGAGGCACAGGCCCTGCCCAAGGACGCCTCCAAGGATGGTTTCAAGACACAGGGCATCGAGGAGGACAGGTGGGGGCTGACAGGGGTGCTGGTCTCAGCCCAAGACAAATTCAATTCAACGGCGTGACGTACATGTAGTACAGCCTGGAGCTGCGGTCACCGGGTTGGTGGCTGGTGTGTGCACATGCTGCTGCTGCTGCATTTGTTTAAGGCCAGCAACTTGCTGAAATGGCCGACAAGGGCTCAGCACGAGTAGGTGGCAAGCCTGTCTCAGACGGTGGCCTTGTGGCCGCTTCACAGTCTGGGTCAGATGGCTGGCTGACTACGTGGTGCTTGCTGCTGCCGCCTTGCTGCTCTGTTGCAATCGAACACCTCACAATCCGCCTGCTGCGCACAGGTTCCAGCAGGCTGTTGCTGACAAGCTCAAGGCCATAGAGGTGGACCCCGAGGACAATTCTGTGCGCGCCTTCTTCATCCGCGCACGCAACTTTGTTCTCAGGGGCATGACACAGGACATCCATGCTGACATCGTCCATGATGAGAAGCTTACAGAGGTGGGTTCGACTGAGCACTGAGTCACGTTGGGGGTCATGTGTAGTGCAGCCTGCCTGTAGTACATGGCCCATGTGTGACGTTGTGTTGCTTCTTGGATGTTGGAGAGCCTCACAACTGGATATCCCTGCAGATTCAAACAGTGTTGACTTGAGCCTTGTGTAGCCCAGACGTGCTGGATGTCTCAGGCCATCACTCAATCTCGCCTAGACACAGTGACTGTGTGCCACGTCGTGACATCATGTTGCCGCCTCCTTGCCTCCTTTGGCCATGTTGTTGTGCTACAGATGCACGACTCTGCTGAGAAGTTTGACCCCCGTACCGAGCAGGTTTTCAAGGTCCTGCAGGTCATC
>QAXK01003458.1:0-15407 GCA_004335735.1 Chlorella sp. KRBP | reverse complement strand
TGGTGCGTGGCAGCAGGTGGGCACTGGCCTCCTCTGCAAGCTGCTTGCAACCTCTGCAGCGCGGCCATGCACTGGGGCGGCCACTGCCCTGTCGCCGCGCGTACCTGCTCACCGGTGGGCGGTGGCGCTCGTTCCGCTTCTCAGCGGAGGTGGTGCTCCTGCGCAGTGGGCAGGGATGAGCTCCTGTGTGGTTCCATCATTTGCCAGGGTGCGCGGTCTGCTTTTTGCACGCTTGCACGCACTCCAGCATCAGCAGGGCAGCAGCAGCACCGCATCAGCTCATGCAGCAGGAGAGGCGGCTGTCCCGGAACGCAGCAGTCCAGGCAGCTGCGGCTTGTGGAAGACCTCGCGCAGGTAGATGCCGCTGCCCTCCACGCCGTCATGCGGCACCGCCTGCTTGAGCAGCGCCTCCTGGAACGCCGTGGCGACAAACATGCGGGACCGCCGTCGGGCGTGCACCTGCATTGGCACCGAGCCATGCACATGGTGCACTTGACTCCGTGCCTGCCACACCAGGCGCAGGGTTCCCTGCCCTTGGGGCTGCAGCAGCAGCACCCCGTGCACCGCACCGCTCGCTCACCTTGATGTTGATGTCGCGGATGCCCACCAGGTTGGAGAGCTCGGTCAGCAGGTCACTCGCCACGATGCCGGCGCCAGAGTGCCTGGGCTGCATGATGAGCTGCAGGGCACAGCACAGACAAGGTAGAGCACGCCACGCAACGATTTGGTGTGCAGCTGTGGATCATGTGCCGCTGCAAGCGCGTACGGTCAAGTCTGCTTAGTCACGTGGCTACCTTGAGGAAGTGGTACTCGTGCTCGATGCGGTGGAAGATGGTGTGGTTGCGGTACAGGGGCACCACGTTGAGGTTGCCGTACGCGCGCAGGTGCGCCGCCGCCACCGCCTCCTGGGCCGTGGGCGCGTCAGCAAGGCCCAGCCCAAACAGGCCCTGCATGTGGGGGCAGGATCAAGGTTGGCCATGCTGGAATGCGCTCTTGACCTCTATGCAAGCCACAGCACTGCACAGGACTGCCGTTGACTGCACAGGTCTGCTTACCTTCATGTTGCCGACGGCCACCATGGCTGTGTACTCCTCCACCTTGCCCTGGCCCGACACCAGGTGCACGGCGCGCCGCACGTCCACCAGCAGCTGCAGCACACAGGCAGCCGCACGCATAGGACAGGACAGCTGAATTACACTGGCTGTGGTGGCAGCGAGCAAGTCGTGTGTCCACGCACGCGCACCTTGTCCCAGCGGTGTGCGTAGAGCACCTCCCTCACGCCCTGTGGCACCGGGAGCGGCTTGCTGCGCAGCACAAGCACGTCGACACCAAGCATTCCTCCTCTCTGCCACCGCAGCAGCAGTCACAGTGCTGCGTGTGAGAGCCTGTACAGCCCCTGAGGGTGCCTCCTGCCCCCCAGTGATGCCTGTGCCTGACCTTAGGAAGGCGTCCTTGGCAAACACGCGCAGCTCCAGGCACTCGTCCTCCAGAGGGGAGGCCTGCCCGGCGTCTGAACCACCGTAGGGCTGTGAGCGCGCGCCCGCCCCACCACTACCGCCGCCACCCATGGAGCCAGTAGCTCCAAGCGCGTCTGGCGCCATGCCGCGGGGCGACGCGCCGCCTGGGCCACGCCGGCGACCGTCCGCAGGCGCGCCCGCAGGAGAGGAGGTGCTGTTGTATGGGGGGCGCCACTGAGGGCCTGAGGGACTGGCACGCTGCTGCTGCTGCTGCTGCCTGGCGGCTCCTCCTGGTGCTCCTGGTGCTGCTGAGGCCCCACGGCCCTGTGCGCTGCCGCCCGCAGCACCGGTGGCCATGCACCTGGTCATGATGGACTGCGGCTGGTGGCCGCCCGGCCCGTGGTGCCGCAGCAGGATGTGCGAGTGCGGCAGGAGAGGCGCTGAGCCTCTACAATGGCTTGTACCTGGGTCTTCTTCATCGTCACTGGATTCCTGTGTGCGTCGGTGGGGCATGAGAGGCACTAGAGGAGCGGGCGCTCACCACGCCTGCACGCTGCTCCTCCTCCTACCTGCACGGCCACGCCGCCGCACTCACCAGTGGTAGCATTCCCGACCCTCCTCGTGTATTGCAAGAGCTCTGCGCACGGAGCACACCGAGCAGCAGGCGTCAGCACGCCGTGCGCCATCCCGTGCGCTAGCATCTGCAGCACCTCAATGCCTCACTCACTGCCTCATCGTCTCCCTCAGCGGCCATCGCGGCGGAGCTGCTACTCCTGGCCTGCGTGCAGGCTCGAGCACACAAAGATTCCGAGTCTGCGGGAGTCCATCGCGTAGATCGCCCAGCCCTGAGCTCTGCATCACATCAGTGATCTACCTGCACGCCCATCGTCTGGCCGCCCAAGCTGCTGGAGGTGCTTGCGGGCTGCGGCATCGGCGCGAAGGAGGTAGGCCCACTCGAGCGCAGCGACGCCCAGGCGTTCTGCGCGGCGTGCAGGGACCAAGAGTTGAGGGCGCTGAGCACGGATCGCCCTGTCGTGCGCCGTTCCTGCTGCCATCGGCGCTGGCTCACCTGCGCCTGCGTGGCCCTCGGCGCGGCGGGACTCGCGCGCGCGGACCTGAAGGCGTTCGCTGCGAAACCCATCATGGGCGTCCCGCTGAAGGAGGCGCCGCTGCTCGCGCTGGCGTGCTGCTTGGCGCTTGAGGAGCGAGCACCAGTGGTGTGCGCAGCCGCCTGCGGAGCTGCTGCTCCCTTGCCTGCAGCGCCTCCTGAACGATTGTGGTGGTGGTGCTGGTGGTTGCGTGCTGTTGAGGAGGCGGAGGATCCTCCGGGCGCCTTGGGGACGCCGCCACCGCTGGCACCGCTGGCGCGCTGGAAGGCCTGATACGCCGCACGGGCGCACCGCTGAGCTCCCTTTTGCCACATCTTGCTGCTGTGTTGGGGTGCTCTGGAAGTTGTGTGTGCGGATGGACGCGCGTGCATGCTGGTCTGCCACCCGACGCGCCGTCAAGCTGCTGCTCCACACGCTGATACCTGCACAGGCTGCAAGGGTTGGTTGCATTGCCGCCGTGGGCGACGACGTGCGCACGGACGATGGACGGCGATCTGAGGCGATCCGATTCCCGCCGCCGACAGGGGCCAGAAGCCGCCAAGGGGAGGCACCAGTGGTGCTCCTGCCGCGCCTGAGCTCATCTGGTGGATCCAGATCGGGTGCCGTACGCGTACGGCATCGTGGCAAAATCTCACCTCACGTCGTCATCCTCATTACAAGCGCGCAACGCAAACACACAGCACCCATATAGCGACACACATAGCGGCGCCCTAACACCACCACCCAGCGAGCCCAAGTCGACGAGGTGCGCGCACAAGTATCTGTGGCTGCAGACGAACCACCCACGCCAGAGCCTCGCAGCGCTTGCAGCAAGCCGTGTCGCAGCGAGACTGGTTCGCACGACGCCCTGGACGCGCTCCGTGAGGCCAGCGCTGCAAGCGTGGGCGTGGTGCCTACCTCCTCTTGCAGGGCCACAACTCGCGCCAAAAAGCAAGGAAGCCGGATGGCAGGGGGCGCTAACAGGCCAGGAGCGCGTGGGGCATCACTTGCTACCGCGCCTGCGCCTGGCCCGATGGTCCAGCGCATCGTGGGCCTGGGCGAGCTGCACACCACACACCGGGGACCACACGCGCTCACGGCGGTGCAGATGGGCGAGCTTGCGCTGGCGGACGCGCGTGCAGCCAGGCTCAACCCCTACCGCAAGTGAGTGGCCGAATCAGGGGCATCTGTTGGGTTCTTGGGGCGCAACAAGGCACCGCGCGCTCATCGCACGGTGCGCCTCGTGCGTGTGGCCTGCAGGTGCCCGGACAGCACCGTCAGCAGAAAGCGGGGGCGTGGCGCTGAGGACGCAGCAGAGGCCACAGCTGCAGCGTCCACGCAGCAGGAGGGCGGTGCGGCGGGCAAGCGCCACGGCAAGGCGCACGCCGCCACCGCAGCATCTGACGACGACCTGGATGAGGAGGGCCTGTCAGATGACGAGTACATGGATGGCAAGGGCGACCACGCGGCTGACACGCCAGAGGCCCGCCGCCTGCGCAGGTGAGGCGACGCTTGGTTGCGGGAATGTCATTCAGGGCACGCGGCTGGCACGGGTTGCGTAACAGGTCAGCATTGCTCCTTCCTTGCGTGCACTCTCAGGTTGCTGCGCAACCGCATGGCTGCCCAGCAGGCGCGTGAGCGCAAGAAGCAGTACATCAACACGCTTGAGGACCAGGTGAGCAGCGCCCGCACCCGCATCAATTCCAATGACCACCACCACCCGCTAGCACACCTCACCGTCGTCACCCTCCCTATTCGCCTGCGCCACTCGCAGATCACCACCTTGCAGCAGCGCCTGCAGCGCACCGAGCAGGCGCTGCACAGCAGTGAGGACCAGGTGGCCACCCTGCGGCGCATCATCATGAGCATGCGCGGGCAGGGTGAGGCGCAGCAGCAGGCCCTGCAGGCCGCCACGCCTGCAGCACCTCCCGCCCAGCCCCAGGCCCACCTGGCGCCGCTGGACGCCCGCACCAGCCAGGCGCCTCCCAGCCAGGACGCTGTGGAGCCACACCTGGCCTTGCCGTGCGCGTCGGGCGTGCACATGGGCACCCATCAGCCCCTCACCGTCCAGTGACGCGCAGTGACCTTGCCGCCCTGTACCTGACTTGCTCTGTTCCCCTCCAGGACAATGAAGCTTGCCACCACGAGTGCATCACTTGAGAGAGCGACCGTGTGAGCCATTCGTCCGCGCTGCGCGAGAAATTGTTTTGCTGCTCATGCACGCACTGCCTGTTTGCGAGAGTGACGTCGACTGCCTTCATGTATGTATGCGCCGCTGCAGTTGCTGGTGCCGTGGGACCGAGTGAGTGAGCGTGTTAAGGCTTGCCGCTATATCGTGCCTATTTATTGTGACAGCTTTGACACGCGCCCCCCTGGCCGTGCTGCTGCTTCAATATTCGTTTCCGTCGCCGCGCATAATGTGTTGCTTCACGCCTGTGCGTTTGTATGTGCTTGCTCTGGATGTCCACAAGTGCGCACCCTTGCCAGGCACGCACCAGCCACGTATGGCCGTATGTCAGCGGTGTGCAAAGACACCTGCTCGTCCAGCACTGTCCGTTGAGTGCTCAACTGCCGTGCAAGTGCTTCTGTCTCAAATTGGATCACGCACGTCTTGCACCACCACCCACCGCAACGCCAGGACCACCCACACAGGCACGCAAGGTCACTTGATGGCGGCCAGCTCGCGAGCCAGCAGGGGCACGTAGCTGGGCGAGAGGTGCGTGCCGTCAAAGTGCAGGCCAGGCGCCAGCGCTGTGCCGTCCGCGGTCAAGAGGTCACTGAAAAAGTCAAGGTAGTGCAGCCGGCCCTGGAACGGAAGCTGGGTCGCCGCTGCCAGCACCTGCAGCATGCACACAAAGGGCACGCACGCCACAAGACTCTCACCGCATGCACAGCCGCATCCATGCCTGTGTCAGCGACAGGGTGTGGTTCAGCAGCCAGCGATGCGGCTGGGCGGTGCCTCTGGCATCACGCCGTAAGCAAGGGCAGGCAACCCTGTCCGTCCATTTGCACCTTTGCCTTGAGCGCCTGGTTGAAGAGCGTGACGACGGCGCGCGTCTCGTTAAGCACGGGCGGCACAGGGTGCACAAACACCTCGCAGCGCCTGTCCTGCACCAGGTGCAGCAGCACCTCGTCCAGGTAGATGCGCAGGGTGGCCTCCACGCCCTCAATCAGGGACGCGTACTGCAGGAGCAGGGGAGCATACAGTAGGGTGCAGCGAGCAGCATGAGTTGAGCGACACGACACTGTAAATGGACTGCCCGCAACAGGCAGGACGGGAGGTATGGCGTGGCCAGTGGCAAGGTGGCGCGCGCACGCACCTTGCACTTTTGCACGGCCAGCAGTAGCCCCTCCCTGCAGTCGATCTCCCCCAGCAGGACCACCAGCTGCACTCCGGGCGGCAGCGCGGCCACAGAGCTCTGGTACTGGGCCTTGGGGTAGAAGCTGCTGGCGCCACGCAGGTGCCACACCTGCACAACCACCACCACCATCATAGGGGGGCACATGGACAGCGCTTGGACCCACCTCACCCTTTGCACCACCCTGCACCGGAGCTGCTGGTGCTGTGAGAGTGTGTGCAAGCCAATATGTGTACGGTGGGGGCCAGGCGTCAGCCCCCAAGCCTGCAACCGCACCGCACCTTGCAGCCCGTAACCAGCACCGGGTGAAGCAGCCTCTCCTCGCCCCTCAGCGCCACCACGTGCCACGCCGCTGCGCACCACCACGCCACACACACATTGTTAAGCCACCTTGTTAGCTACAAAGAGAGACGTCATGTGTCAAGCCCAACGCACAGCCACCCACCAAAGCCATGCCAGCCCACACGCACGCGCAAGCCCCCTCACCTGACAGGCAGTGTGAGTCGCCCAGGAGGTACAGGGGCCTGGCTCGCCTGCCCCCCACGCCACCACCACTGCCCTCCTGGGTCCCCGCCTCTCCTCGCCCCGCCGCACCCTCAAGCCGCAGGGCGTTTCCCGCCTCTTGATGCTGCTCCTGCCCTGGCCCTCCTGGGGTGCCTGTTTCCGCCGTCCCACCCTGCGGCCTCAGCTGGTGTGGGTCATCCGCGGCGTGGCCAGGAGGCAGGTAGGCGGGCGGCGGGAACGACGTGACGAGCAGCAGGACGCAGCCAAAGTACGCCGCCTCGTTGCGGATGAGTGTGGTGTGCAGCGGCTGCTGGCTAGCGTCACGCGCCGGGAGGATGGCTGACACCAGCCTGCAAGCGCACAGCACGCGGCATGCAAGGCACACCTGTGGTGGGAGGCATGCGGTGGCGCTGGTGGTGGGTTGGCACAGCCTGTGGGCATCCGCTGTGCTACTGGCCAAGCAGGTCAGATCAACCGGTTGCCCACGCATGTACATGCGAGAGAGCCTTCCCGTGCGACCAGATTACCTGGCGGCGGTGGAGAGTGCGCCTCCCACAAAGAGCGCCTTGATGGCGGTGAAGGCCAGGGCCAGGAGGTCCAGCTGAGTGGATGAATACTGCACCTGCGCTTGAGAGTGCACATCGTCACAGAGATCTCCAGCGGAGCTGCTGCGCCGCAATCCCATGGCAGCCTCCTCGTCAAAGCACGGGCAGCAGGGCGGTACCTGTGATGTCATGTGCGTATGCTCCACGGCCGCTTGAGGGTGCAAGGGTAGCCAAGCACCCAAGCGCACCTTTGGGAAGGGCGATGAATCGCTAGAGCCTGTTGCCGCTGCTGATGCTGCTGCTGACTGTGAGCCGGACAGTGCCAGCGCCGCAGTGCTTGCAGCCAGGCTGTCTGCTGCGGGCGGTGCTGCGTCTGTGGAGGCGGCGGGTGGTGAGGGCTGCGGCTGCCAGGGTGCCGCGTCACGCCAGGCCAGGGACGTGACGGGAGGCTGGAGGGGCGGCAGGCTCCGCAGCAACGCCGCACACGCCTGCATGAGCGTGCATGCAGCCTGGTAGCAGCGTCGTGGCCTCCAGCAAAAGCCGGAGGATTCTCATGCTGCTCAGGCGTGCATGCAAGCTCGTGTGCTGTGGCTGCTCTGGCCTGTCCGGCCGTGTGCTGCCTGTCTGCTCATGCAGGTCACAGTGTCTAAAGAACCACACCCACCTGCAGGTCCGTGCCTCCTCCCACCCGCGGGTGCCCCGCCCGGCCGAGCCCCTCAGCCGCCACCTGCACCACCTTGTCCAGCCGCTGCTGGAGCTCCCACGCGTGGGCCAGGTTCAGGGCGTAGCCCGCATGGAGAGGGTCCAGAGACACCGCCTGCAGGGCACACAAGTTCCGAGGGGCAGGCAGGTGCATATTTCTAGTCCCACTGGCTGCACAGAGAACGCGCCATGTGTACCTCCCTGCAGCGACGGCAGTGCTGCCTTGGTTGATGCGGCCTGAAGCCCCGTTTGCAAGCTGCACACACACAGCAGCCACCGCTCTACAGAACCCCCAGCTCACCTTCTCCAGCAGCTCAATGGTGGCGCCCACGGCCCCGTGGTCCTTGACGCACATGGCCAGGAACGCCAGCGCCGACGCGTTGTTGGCCCCACCCTTGCCGCCACCACCCGCACCGGCCGCTGCACCACTGCTGCTGCCAGCGCTCCCGCTGCTGCTGCTGCCGCTGGCGGCGGCCATGCCAGCTGCCAGACTGGCGCCTGCGCTGCCGCCCGCTGCTGTTGATGCTCCGCTGCTGTCACCTGCAGCGCTGCTAGTGCTGCCGGTGCTGCCGGGTGGCGGCATGCCCAACTCCTCGTACAGTGCCGCCACGCCACCGGGCGCCTGCTTGCACCACACGCCCACACGCAGAACATGTCAAGCTCAGCGTTAAGTTCACAGCAAGCGTGAGGTGACCCGAGCTGCACGTGGACAAGCGCGTCCCACCCAGCGCGTCCCACCCAGGCCCACACCCACACCCACCACACACGTGCTCCCACTCCACGCACGCGTGCCTGTGCCCAGCGCTCACCTGCAGCCTCCTTGCCAGCAGCGCGCGCACTTGCGCGTCAGTGTTGCGCGTGACGAGCAGTCGCAGGGCCACCCGCAGCGCGTCGGCGTGCAGGCTCTGGTCCTCGGCAATGTGCGCGTACAGCCGCAGGCACTCCCAGTGAGACTCGTCACGGTCCAACTGCGCATGTGAGTGCACTCACATACGCATCTGGACCATTAGCAGGAGCCAGGGCAAGGGCAAGGGATGGGTAGGGCAGGGCGGTGCCTGGCAGGTCGCAATGGAACCCAGCGCCGCATGAGCAGAACGGAGCTACCAGCCCGCCCCACAGAGTGCTCCTAGGCACCCACTCACCACGCCCATGACGAGTTTTGCTGCCACGTCCTGCAGCGCAGGCTCGTCCTTCTTGCCGCACGCGTACAGTGCGTGGGCCATCGACACCTGCAGGTGCCATGCACGCCCATGTGACCACGGCTGGCATGTTGTACAGTACGTGGTCGCAGTGCAGGAGCCAGCCCACCTCATCGGCGCGGCCTGGCGTGCTGTGTACATCAGGCTCATCACCTGCAGGTCGTTCAGGCGGGCTGCGGGTAATGTTGCCGCTGCTGATCCTGGCGTTGATGCAGTGCTGCCCCGTCCCTCGCCCGCCTCTGTGGCCTTTGCCGCCAGCAGCGCGCGGTCGTAGTGCTGCACCGCCTCCTGGGGCTGGTCAAGCGCCCTGAGGGCAGCATGGGTGGGCAAGGTGCACACCAAGCGAAGCGCACACTCATTTCTGTCCCACCTGTTTGCTGGCCCTCAGCAGCCCGCTGCCTAGAAGCTCCACTGCTGCCCGAATAGCACCCCTGCTGCTGGCCACCATCGCCACTCACATGCAGCAGTCCCCCAGCAATTCGTGCGCCGTGCATGCTGCCGGGTCCACCTGCACCAGCCTGAGCGCCAGAGGCAGCGCGAGCTGGGGCCGCCCCGCCTGCCGCAGCCACATGGTGGCGCCGCGCACCAGCAGCTCGGGCTCATCCGGCAGGAGCTCCAGCAACTGCACGCGCGACGCCACCACCACAAAGCATGCGCCACAGCGCCGCACACAGCTAGGATTGCCTGTCCATAGAGCAGGGCCTGGCGCTTGCGCACTGCACCCGCCCCAGGCACACAACGTGAGCTGCAGCTGGGCCAGGTGAGGACTCCTACCTGCATGTAGATCTCCCCTGCCAGCTTGAAGTTGGAGGCCCCCGCCGCCTGCTGCGCCTTGCTCAAGTACTGCTGCAGCACCGCCGCCGCCCGCTCCCGCTCCTGGTGGATGTCTGCCGGGCCAGCGTCAGCGGTGCTAGAGGCGGGGCTGGCCGGGGCCGGCGCAGCTGCTGCTGGCAAACTGCCTGCTCTGCCAGCTGTTGCGCTGCATTGCGCAACATTGCCCTGCAGCTGAGGTGCGTCCGCTGAGTCTGCTGCACCGCTGCTGGCGCCTTGTGCTGGTCCTGCTGGACCGGCTGGCTGCGCCACGACGAACACGTCGCAGTGCTCGGTGAGCGCCTTGCATGCCTTGGCCGCCAGCTGCAGAGGCCGGTGGTCGGCATCGTGCAGGAGCAGGTGCTCGGTGCTCAGCGCGGGCGCCGTGGGGTGCTTGTCGTTGAAGGCGCTTACGAACTCGTCCACCACGTCGCGCAGCTGCACGTGCCGGGCGGGGTCCACCCGCACGATCTTGGTGAAGGACGGAGCCGCCTCATGGTGCACGTACACCTTCATCGCCTTCTGCCAACGTGCTGCTGCGCAAGCTGGTGCTTTACGCTCGTTTTGCATGGTCGCCAGGGCGTGCGGGACCGCAACCGCACCAGACCTGCACACGCAGCAGCAGTAGCAGCAGCGTCCTACAACTCTCCTCTGCAGGCAGGACCCCCAGCTCTGAGCGTTCGGCCATGTCCCAGCAGCAGCAGCAGCAGCAGCAGGTGGTGCAGCAGGTGGCGGTGCCTCCTCCCGAGGCCCCGGTGGACATCGGCCTGAACATGGGTGGCACGGACGACGAGCTCGGGGACGGCTACGACGCGGCGATGGGGGGAGGCCAGCCCGAGCGCCTGATGGACGGGGACTACTTCAAGCAGTTCGAGGACGACTTTGACGAGCGGGACATGAAGCTCGAGTCCATGTCGTGAGCTGCTTTCATTCGGAGTGGGGCAGGAGGACTCGGCATCTTTGCTTCAGATCGCACTGGCCGTGGGGACGCATTCCAGAACTGCCTGCATCCGGGCCCACGCATCCGGGCCCGCATTGAACTCCTTATCCTTGTATCAAATTGCTCCTCATGGCAAGCACACACTCTCGGTGATGGCAGGCGTGGCGCAGGCGGTCCGTTGATCGCTTGTGGGCACAGCGTGCAGCAGCTGGAGCGTGCAGCACCTGCAGCAGCCTGCATAGTCAGCTGCAGCGTGTGGCACACCATTGCCTGGGCAGTGGGACCTGCGGGTGCAGCGGTGCTTCAGGTGGTCGGGTGGGCACGGCGGTGTCGCAGCTTGCCCCGGGCTGCAATGCAAGCCGCACTGCTGAGGGCGAGATGATCCTGACCACGCTAGGGACAACGGCAGCGGCGTGCACAGCTGCACTTCCATCATCTGCCCCATCCAGTGCCGCAACCGTGTCCGCGGGGCCAGACCTTGCAGTGGCTGCTGGGTTCGCAAGCTCAAGCAGGCAGGCTGATTGGGAACCACTTTACACCGCCTCCGGGTCCCGGCCAACGTATGGCTTGTCGCTGACGAACTCGTCCTCCTGCAGCGCGGAAGCAGCGGCACAGCATGCACGAGGATGAGCTCCCTCGCAAGCGCCTGCTCCGTCCCTGCTGCGCCAGTGCCACGTAGCCCTGTCTACCCTTCAATCCCGCTGGCGAGCGCATGCAGCTCACCTTGGGCTCGATGACCTTGACCACATCGGGGAGAGGTGTCTTGGGGCCGCGCTTGCCAGTGGGGTCGAAGTCCTTCATGATCTTGACCTGCACACGCACAGGACGACGACCTGGCTCGCTAAACCGTGCCGCATGCAGCCAGCCCCTCCACTCGCCAGCACAGCACTGCTTGTGCAGGGACCCGCACCCCCCTGTCCCTCGGCTGCTGCTGCAGCTTGCCAGTGCACTGCCCTCGCTGCAAGCTGGACGCTGCCACACATTGCCGCCAGGACGCTGCTGCTACCATGGCTAGCCACATCGACAGCAGCTTGCCGGCATCAACCTCGCTTCCCGCTGGTGAGTGCCGCCAGGACGCTGCTGCCACCATGGCTGGCCACATCGACAGCAGCTTTGCCAGCTGCGCCTCCCCCAACATCGTGCTTGGCCTCCTCCACTCTGTAGCCGTCCAGCTCCACACTGACGCTGGCCCTGGCGCTGGCCTTGCCCATCTGCTGTCTCCGGCAGGTGCTCCAGGAGACATGCGCTGCTGAACCTGTGCCCCACCCATGCCACCTGTCCCCTGGCGTGCAGCGCCAAGGTCTCACCTTGATGCCCAGCACGCCCTGGCGCAGCAGCACGTGGCGCACGGCGCGGTCAATGTAGACACGCGCCGCCTCGCCGGACGACACCATGTAGCCGTCCTTGAACTTCATGGACTTGGCACGCTGCGCCCGGAGCTTGCCCGTCACGATCACCTCGCAGCCCTTCGCGCCCGACTCCATGACGAAGCGCAGCACACCGTAGCATGCCCTGCGTGTGCCAAGGGTGGTGCCAGCACCACCTATTGGATCGCTGCTCTTGGGCTGCTGCTGCGCCTCCTGCGGCCCGGCACCTGCGACCCGCTGCAAGAGCACCGCTGCACGCGCCACCTCGAGCACGCTCGCCTTCGCACGGCGAGTCCTCCCAGCAGCTTGAAGCGCAGAGACTCGGCCTGGGCGATGGCGCAGAGGCCACGGTCCGCGATCCTCTCCGCGTAGAGCTCCACGCTCTCTGGGGGGAAGTTGAAGCGCTTCTGCACCACGGACGTGAGCTCGCGGATGCGGCGGCCCTTCTCGCCTGCAGCGCAACAGGTGCACGCGCAGACGCTGGAGTTCTCGCCACCCACTCCCTCCTCTGCGAACAGCCCTGCTGCGGGTAAGCTGCGAGCGAGCACGCTGCCCGCGTGGAGTTGCTGCTGCTGCTACTGCTCGCCACTGCTCTCCTCCTGCTCCGTGGTGCGCTTGAGGATGGTGTACTGCGACCTGCAGGGCGCGAGCGAGAGCGCGCCTCACCGAGCACGTCCTGCGTCCTCGTCGCCTTGATGATAATCTCTGTCCGCAGAGGCGTCACGCGGACCTCCACGCCAGAGTAGCCATTCTCGCCGAGCTCGCGCATCAGGAGCTCGTTCAGCTCGGCGTAGAACACGCCGTCCGCCACAAACTGCGCAGTAAGAGGCCAGCATCGCTTGCAGCCGCTCAATTGGTGGCCTCCTGGGCGCGCACTGGCGCAGATCACTCCCTGCAAGCGGGCGCCAAGTCCGCCATGGCACCTTGCGCTTCTTGGAGATGACGGTCGCCATCCTGCTGCCGGCTCGAGGGGCAAAGGGACGACGCAGACGCCGCAGCGGCACGAAATTGCAAACCCTCACAGGGCGAACCATGCGTGTCGGCAATCTGCACTCCAGCTTGTGATGCTGCGGTCGTTAGGACGAGCACGAGGAGCAGCGTGTCCTGCAGCTGTTGTGCACCGCCGCTGGCCGATCCGCAGGATGGGCAGGCCATTCCTCGCCGCGTCGCAGCAGGACGATGCGCCGAGCTCCGTGGACGATGCAGCCAAGCGCACGGAGAGGCTGGCTCGGTGGCGCGAGCTCGTCAGCACCAGCGTGCAGGGCGAGGGGCTCGACAGGAGCACGGTCAGTGCACCACCTCCGCAGAGCCAGCTCAAGCGATCTGCAGTGGCAATTGAGCTCAGCTTCAAGGTGTGGCATGCAGGTGGACTCAGTGCTGGAGTGGATGTACGACCAGCGGCGGACCGGCTACGCCATGCAGGCGGAACTGCCGTCCGGAGGCCCGCTCGACCGCACCGCGTCAAAGGTCAGCAGCAGCATGGTGGTGTGCGCATTGGGCTGCTTCAGCACGCGTGCACCTCACAGCGTGGCTTGCCGTGCCGCCTGTGCAGCTGGGCGGCCTGCCCTACCTCGTGCCGGGGGAGAGCTGGCCGGTGTCCGGCCAGGCTAGCGACAGCGACACCCAGCTCATGTTCGTGTGGCAGGTGAGCAGTCCCTTGCACGGGTCGGTGCGCCCTACAGGCTTGGGTAGAACGACAGGCTAAATGCTGTGCACGTCCGAAATGCGCGTGCCGCAGCTGCAAGTCTCAGAGATGCCCACGGCCATGCAACAGGCGCTGGGCTGCCAGGAGGGCCTGTTCCAGTTCTTCCTGGATGAGGAGCTGCCTGGTGCGTGCCCTCGGCACTCGTCGCTTGGCAGGCAAGCGTGGCGGGCTGGTGTCGCGTGTGCTGACCTGAGCATGAGAGGACGTGCTCGTTGGCATGCAGGGTATGACATCGACAGCGACAGGGACTACTACCTTGTACGCATCCTCACGCCAGAGCAGCTCTCCACAGACGACCCGTCAGGGTGAGGGAAGGGATGCAGTCGCTGCTCAGCCACGTCTACTGTCCGCATGTGTTGGCCAACCGTGCTGCAGCCAACCTTGGATGGGCATCCCTGCGTTGGTGGTGTTCAGGGCGGCGCAACCCAACAGCTCCACACGAGTGCTGACGGAGAAGGCAATAACAGGGTGGGAGGAGGTGGACGACTGGCCTCACCTGGAGGACTGGGACACTGAGGGCTCGCCAGACAAGCAGGCAGTGGAGACCATCCTGGAGGTGAGGTGGTGGGAGATGGGAAGGGGTGCTGGCGCGCAGGTAACTAGCAAGGTGCACAGTGCCGCATGCACTCACACGCACCGATTGGCGGCACCGTGGCGGGTTGGGTGTGGTGCAGGTGCTCAACAACGCATCTGAGGCCGAGTGTGTGGGCGGGGACAAGGGCCTGGGTGAGTGGAGGAGGGAGGCACACGGCAGGGGCCAGGATGAGGGCACAGCGCAGCGCGGTGCTCTTGGCTTGTGTGGGCGCGTTGCCCAGGGAGGCGACACAGCACGAAGTGACCTTTTGGTGCGTTGCTGCAGGGTGGCCAAGGTGGTGCCAGGGGCCTGAGTGGGGCCACACGTCTGCGGAGGGGGAAGGGGCCCGCCAGCGCTACCTCCAGTTCCTGCAGTTCGAGGTGCGCTGCGTGCGTTTATGCAACGATGCAGGTCTACGCGACGTGTGGGGCCTGCAGCGCTCACCCGTCTGCCCCTCCCTCCGCACTGGTGCGTGCATGCAGGCGGAGCACTGTGGTGACGAGTTCATTGTTGGGGACTGTGGCACACTAGTGATCCAACGGGACCCCACGCGCAAGGAGCCGCCTCACTTCCTGGTGGGGTGGGCCTGCTGCTAGGCCCTGGGGACGGCCAAGCAACGTGTGGCGCCTCCGCAGTCACTGAGTGGTGGCGCCATACGCACCTGCACAGCCGAGGTCTGCGAGGCGCTGCCACATTGCTGGGTGGACGTGTGATGGATGGGGCCTGGAAGCCTGCAGAGGCAGTCGTACAAAGGAGTGGAGGTGCACAGTCTTTGAGTGCTGGGAGAGGTGGACGTTCATGTTCGTTGTTCGGAACGTGTTAAGAGTGTCCTGCAGGATGGCGCGTTTCTGTTTGTGGGCGTTGCTGTTGGTCGGGGATGTGTGCGTGCTTTCTGGATGGCCTCTCTCCTGCTTTGCGTGTGCAAGCGTGCAAAAGGCAGACCGCGCACCCTGGCAAATGATGGGATCAACACAGGAGCTCATCCCTGCCCACTGCGCAGGAGCACCACCTCCGCTGAGAAGCGGGATGAGCGTCACCGCCCACCGCTGAGCAGGTACGCGCGGCGGCAGGGCAGTGGCAGCCCCAGTGCTGGCCACGCTGCAGAGGTTGCAAGCAGCTTGCAGAAGAGGCCATTTCCCACCTGCTGCCACGCACCA
>QAXK01003457.1:0-11767 GCA_004335735.1 Chlorella sp. KRBP | reverse complement strand
CAAGCAGCATTGCATGGCGTTCACGACAGGTGTCATGATGCTGCAGCCGTCACAAACGATCGCCAGGCAGGCCTCGCCAAGCATACTTCAGCGCACGCCAAGGCCCCATCACTCACCCTGATTGAAATTGTCTGTGCACTGTCACCTGCAGGAGTGCCACCAAGGCCTCGTCCACCGCTGCCGCCGCCGCTGCTCCATACCCCAACCAACCCATCAGCAGCGGCGCCGCCGTGGGCATGATTGGCCTGGTCTCCGCCATGCTGGCGCTCTACGTGTTCCACTGCATCTACGCGTCGTCAGACATGTACTCATCGCCCTCCGTGGTGCTGCAGTCACCCAGGCCGTGAGTGTGAGGCTTTTGCGTCTGTTTGTTAAGCTGTACATCTAGTACAGCCATGTTCTGGCAAGCAAATACTAATACCAATACCACAAGCTCAGGTCAGCGTAGGGCAGTTGGGTGTGCGGAGGAGCACTGCAGTCACCCAGGACGTGAGTGTGGGGCCTCTGTTCTGTGTGCACGCGACAGCTCAGATCAGCGTAGGGCAGTTGGGTGTGCGGAGGAGCACTGCAGTCACCGTGAGTGGCTGCAGTGCGGGCTACTTGCCAGCTGCAGGCCAGAGCCAGCACCTGTGCATACAGGGCAGCGGTTGCGACAACGTGTTTGCCTTCTTAAGAATTTGGCCCTGCAGAGCGCCTTGTTATGGGCACGCTGCGCAGCAACGCTTTGACTTGCGTCGTGTGGGGTCTCTCGTGCACGCGCAGGGGTGGCGGCTACTACGTCTTTGATGATTTCCGTGAGGCGTACGCGTGGCTGAGGCACAACACGCACCCAGACACCAAGGTGGCCAGCTGGTGAGCATGCCAGTGCCCTCTTAGCTCGTCTCGGGGGAATGGCACGGAAGGGCAGCAGAAAGGGCAGCAGGAAGGGCACGGAAGGGCAGCAGGAAGGGCAGGCAGGTGGCAGGCAGGCCTATTGTGGCGCCCTTGTCACTGGCCTTGTCAGGTCGTGATTTGCTCTCCGTTGCTCTCCAGCCAGCATCTGATACAGTAGATACAAGCATCAGAGACCGTGCTGCATCACCGTCGCAAACGGTGTGTGTTTGTGTGTGGTTTGGCGTATATATAGATGCCCGCAGCACAAAACAGGGCAAACAGGTGTGTTCTGTGGCTTGCGGCTGCTGCTGCTACTACCGCGGCGCAGGTGGGACTACGGATACCAGACCACCGCCATGGCCAACCGCACCGTCATCGTGGACAACAACACGTGGAACACCACGCACATTGCCACGGTGGGCCGCGCCATGTCAAGCCCAGAGGCCAAGGTGAGGTCAACTGCTATTGCCATGGCCGTTAACGTGGAGCAAATCACGTCGTGGACTCCGGCAGTGCGCTTGCCTCTGCTTGCGTGCACGGAAAGCCCAATAACAACGCGCGCACAGTTGCGTCCTAACCCTAACTAATTCTCCCAACCCTAACCCGTGACGCAGGCGTGGCGCATCTACCGCAGCCTGGACGTGGAGTACGTCTTTGTGGTGTTTGGCGGCCTCATTGGCTACCCCTCGGACGACATCAACAAGTTCCTGTGGATGGTGAGTGTGTGTGTAGCTTGCAGCTAGCAAGCAAGCGGGGCTTTAGGCCGCATCAACCAAGGCAGCACGGATCAGCAGCGAGTGTGGGGCAGTCCATCGCACCACCAAACACCACCATTACCCACGGCAAGCATGCGCTGCCACGGCCTGTCGCCAAGTGTGAGCCAGCTCGTCCATGCACGTGACACTGCATGCTCTGGCCTGGGCTGGTGCCTGATCTTCCTCGCTGCTGATCCGTGCTGCCTTGGTCACTGTGGCTGGGCCGCCCTGTTGCAAACGCACACACACACACTTGCAGGTGCGCATCGGTGGCGGCGTTTACCCAGAAATCAAGGAGCCCGACTACCTGGCAGGAGGCACTGACTACCGTGTGGATGCTGCCGGTACCAAGACCATGCTCAACACGCTCATGTACAAGCTGTCGTACTACGAGTGAGTGCTAGCAATGGGAAGCTTGCCTGGTCAGGCCTGCCTGGTGATCCAAGACCATGCTCAACACGCTCATGTACAAGCTGTCGTAGTACGAGTGAGTGTAGCAGGGCAGGGACCGCTGACTTCAAACGCTTTGGGGCCGCTTTCGATCTGTCGATATTTGCATCTGTTTGGGCGCCTCGGCGGGGCCGGAATATCCAACTACCAAGCGTGTGCTTGACAGCTGCTTGATTGGGCCATGGAGCGGCGGGAGTGGCGAGTGGCTCAGTGTGGTTGCTCCTACATGCTGCCCTCTCCATCTCCCCACTTGCCACATGCGCCTGCTTGTACGTGCGTCTGCTCCTACATGCGTCTGTCTCCTACATGCGTCTGCTCCTACATGCTGCCCTCTCCATCTCCCCACGTGCCACGTGCGCCTGCTTGTACGTGCGCCTGCTCCTACGTGCGGCTGCTCCTATATGCGTCTGCTCCAACATGCTTCCCTCTCCATCTCGCCTCGTGCCACGCACAGCTTTGCGCAAGCATCAGAGCTCATGACGGGCCAGCGGGGCCTCGACCGTGTGCGCCAGGCCGTCATTGGCAAGCTCAACATCAAGCTCAACTACTTCGAGGAGGTCTTCACCAGCCAGCACTGGATGATGCGCATCTACAGGTGAGGGGGGGTGGCCTTAGGGGTGGAAGAAGGAGGTGAACGGCACGAGGCGGCCTGTCCACGTGCATTGGGCCGTTCCACATGTGTGTGTGCCGAGCTTTACATCTGGCTCGGCCACTCCGGCAAGCAGATGAGCATGTATGATCGTGTATGGGTGTCCACCTGCCCCTGCGTTGTGCGTCCACCTGCCTGCAGGACCATACTGCTCCTGCATATGGGTTGAGCAGCAGCGTGCACACCAGGCGGTCAGCCACGACAGGGTGCCAACCATCAGTGGTGTGCTTGGCCGTGTGCATGCGTGCAGGGTGCGCGACAAACCTCTGCGCGACCCGTCAAAGGCCCGACGCAAGACCAAGGCGCGTGCTTGAGCCAACGCCACCACCGCACGACCTTTACTCCAGTCGGAGCGCCGCTTCACCGCCAGCCGACGTTGAGCGTGGCTGGTGCTGCTTTCTGCCGGCTGCTAGTGCTGCTGGCGTGTGGGGTGAGCTCTTGCTTGCGCTCAGCCTGGCTGTGAAGCACCGAACACCTTGCAACACAGGAGATTGCTGCTCGTGAGCCTTCTCTGGAGCAACAGGGGACTGAGCAGCAGGGGATGGAGCAGCAGGGGCAGGGGACACCACCGCGGCTGGGCCGCCCCGTTTGCCAGCTACACACAGGCACACACAGGCCGTAGATGTTCGTCACGCGCGACAGCTAGACAGGTGTTCAGCACGCGGATAAATAGCAGCGGAAAGGGCGCATGACCACCGCTCAGTGCTCAGTGCAGGCCACCTGCCTGGGTTCGGATACTGAGAGCAGACTTTCGGAATGTTTCGGGATATGTGCGGCAGCTGCAGCGGCAAAAAGCTGCTTGGAGAAGAGGCGCCTTGGCGAGGCGCGCAGTGCCAGCAGTGCTGGTTGGCCCATCACGCGACGGGCAGCTGTCCCCCCTGGGCGCCCAGCTTGCAGCGGGTCAGGCACTGCGAGCACAGCGCACAATGTGAACGGCACCGGGCAGGGGATGAGGCACTGCGTCATTGCGCCACGTTGCTGTGTTGGCAGCACGGCCACCTGCGCCACCCAGTCAGGCTGACCCGCCCTCAGGCTGTACAGCTAGTGGGCATCGCGTTAGCCCGTTGGTTAGCCCGTTGCTAAACACGCGAAACATCATCGCCAGGGCTCATGTTTCCATGGCGTTTGATAGCCCCGAGCTCACCTTTGCGTCATAGTGCAGAGTTGTGTTGTCCGCGGCGGCGGCGGTGCTGTTGACGTAGGTGGGGGCGGTGTAGGACGAGAAGGGGCCGTAGGGCGCGTTGAACGCGGCGGCGGCGATGTTGATGGTCTGCGAACGGGTCACAGTGAGTAGAGTAAGTGAGGTGAGCCTCTCATTAACATCTGTCTCAGGGCATGCACTGTATGCGCTACGGTGTTGCTACAGCTGCCCCATAGCTCTGGGCGGGGCAAGGCAGGGCTGAGGGTAAGTGAGTGGCAATTGCACTCGGCAACCCACTGCACACAACATACGCTACCGTGGTACGGTCAGCCGGCCAACCGCAGCACCACAGGGACCACAGGTGTACTGGCACGGACATGTCACTCACCCCGGAGTCAAAGGCGGTGAAGAAGCCCAGCACCTCGGCGTAGGCCGTGCAGCTAGGGTTGTGCGCGCCGTGCACGAGGTTGCGTGGGTAGAGGAAGGCCTGGCCGGCGACCAGGGTCTGCTGCTGGCACACCACGCCCGTCTGCGCCATGATGAGCAGCATGGCGAGGGCAGGGCACAGAGCATCTTGGCACGCAAGGGTGAGCGATGTGCGTGTGTGCGCGCTTGCATGTCGCCTGCATGTCGAGGCGGCCCGCAGCCGTTGCGCTCAGGGCAACGGGGAGCAGCAGCGAGGAAACGTTGGGGTGCTGAGAACACTATGTTAGGCACACATTGACAAGTCTTTGGTGGTTCTAGAGGCTTTTTAGGGGGTCGGCCGGGACGGTGGGACCACTACACTACACAACACACACCAAGACCATAGAGGAGCGTACCGGGTAGACGGCGTATGCGTCGACCGTGCCGGTGAGCACGTACAGCAGCTCGTCCACGTTGTTGTGCGTGTGCATCACGCGCACTGCGAACACGTGTTTTTGCATTCACAGAGACCTTTGAACAATGCAGAGTGACCAAGTGACTGCACCGGTAAGTGGCAAGTGAGTGGCGTGTCTGCAACTGCGCTGAGCATTGGCTCACGGAAACACACGACCGGACGATTCATGACTGTCCACCCGCTACATTTCCGTCCGCTACAGCCTCACCTCCGCAGGGCGCCAGGGTGACCTTCGCGAGTGACATGCTGGGGAACTGAGGTGCGGTGCCGTTGAAGCTGCGGTCGGCGTTCTGGAACGCCTGGATCGTCATGTTCTTGGCCATCTGCGCACCATTGCGTCACATTTGCGGCCGGAAGGGCAACGTCAGCCACACGTCGTATGAGCGGTACCGCGGATGAGTGGTGGGCCCAACGCGCACTCAGGAGTGTGCGCGATGGGGAAGGGAAGTGCAGGGCAACGGGTGTGCAGGGCAGTGCAGACGCTTTTGCTCTGCTGGCAGCGTGCCCAGAGGGGTGCCAGGGTGCGTGAGTGGGGGTGACGTCACCCAGCGCACGCCGCCCGGAGCGAGGCTGCGTGGTGCCCAGGAGTCCACACTGGATCGGCAAAGGCCAGTGGCAGGATGGTGCATCAGCTGATGCTGTCGCTGGCGTGCTGGGAGGGTGATCAAGCTGATGCGCGTGGTAGAAATGCCGCGCGCGGACCGAGGTACATGCCGCGCCGCTCGCTCACCGTCCTGTTGACCAGCGTGGTGAGCGCCAATGGGCAGGCTGTGCCGTTGGCCTGCGCGCTGGCGGCGCTGCTCCAGAGGGCCAGGAGCCCGCAGCTGAGTGCGATGGCGAGGACCATCGTGCGGCGGGCCATCGTGCGAATGCGTGCGAGGTCGAGGAGCGAACGTTGAGTCCTTGTGCGGAATGTGTGTGCAGATGGAGTGTGTCGCGCTTTAAGTAGCCGGCTGGCGTGTAGCGCGTGCGTAAAGCGGCATCGCGCGCGCACGTCGCCGGTCAGACTTGCGGGCGGCGCGACGAAGCTGCCATAACAGGACCTCTGTTGGAGTGTGGTCCTCCAAGTGGCCTTGCTGATGCGTTCACCACATCAGAGGCGCTTCCTGGACTCCCAGCTGTCGGCGGCGCGTGTGCGGCCACCCAGCATCACCTCACGCCAGGAGGGAACCATGGATAGCATCAACCAGCACGATAGACATCATTGCATCCATTGTTAGGCAGCGCGGGCGGATGTGGCGCTGCCAACCAAAGGTTCATAACCAACCGATTCCGAGCCGATTTCGAGCTTCCGCTGTGGGAGCGCACACACTGCGGGAGCGCACACAGCAGCAGAGCTCTGACCCAGGTACTGGCTGAGGGCCCTGCTCCCCGTCTCCCTCGGCAGCACACGACGATCTCTTTTGGACCTGAAGCGCCGGCGCAGCGCGCGCGAGCCTCCCAGCGCTGGGCGTGGAGCGGAGCAGCGAGACCAACTCGGCGTGGCGTGGCGTGGCTGAGCGAGAAGAATGCGGCGTGGAGAGCCCGTACCTCCCCAAATGGCAAACTCTGCTCGTCTAGGACAGCAGATGGCTGCCGCTGCCGCGGTGGCTGCTGCCGCACAGAAGCTGACCACCAACGACGCCCTCTCCTACCTGCGTGAGGTGAGGGGAATGGGGGGCGCTGCGCCGGTCACAGGTCACGACGGGCGCGGCGCGGCACGGAGATGTGTGCCAGCAGCAGCAGTCCCCAGGGCAGGCTGACGTGAGCCCCTGGGCTGCCCTGCTCTAGATTCAGGGCCTTTGAGGGCTCCCAGGCGTCCTGCTGCTGCGTCTTGTGCTTTTGGAGGGTTTGGATTGCAGCGGCTCCTGCAGCGCGGGCGGTCGAGCGGCTTGGGTCTGGGGGCCAGGCCGAGGAGGTGCAGCACCCAGGCAGCGCATCCGTGCGGCCGCGCGCGCCAGTGCGCGCTCGTGCTTTCAGCCGCCCCGCCACGCGTGCTGGGTCACAACAGCCTGCGCGCTGCGTCCCCTGGGGCCCTTGCGACGGCCGCAAGGCGTGCGCCGGGGCTCGCAGCCTCAGCATCAGCAGGCACCAGGCCGAATCAGCGCCGTGCCATCCTGTGCGCCCCTCACACGCTCAGCCGGGACCTGCGCGACGACGCGCCACGCTGCGCGCAGCAGCTTGCGATGGCGGCATCCCCATCACGCAGCAATGCCACGGCCGCCCTCGTGCTCCGATGGGCGACTTTGCACCGCCCCGTGTCCCGACGCTGCGCAGGTCAAGAACCGCTTCGCCGACCGCAAGCAGGTCTACGACACGTTCCTGGACATCATGAAGGAGTTCAAGGCCCAGAGGTGAGCACACTGGGGGGGGTGCCGTCTGGGGGCGGGGGCGAGGGCGCCCATGGCGGGACGGGCGCGCAACGCGGCGGTTGAGCGTGTGGAGCACACTCTGCAAAGGCAGGAGCACTCACATCACAGCAGCACCACTGCATCACGGCAGAGACGGTGTTGAGCGACGACCGTGGCTGTCGCGAGCGCGAGTTCGGACGTCGCATGCTGTGCGCGCTGTGCCCTGCAGGATCGACACGCACGGCGTGATTGACCGCGTCAAGAAGCTGTTCAAGGGGCACAGAGAGCTCATCCTGGGCTTCAACACCTTCCTGCCCAAGGTGAGGTGCATTTCTGCGGCAACTCGCCGCGCGCACCCAGCGCACCCACGCAGCTTGCATGCCTTGTTGGCGGGAGGAGCAGGGGAGCAAAAGTGGCATCTGGTGGCCGTCAGCACCGTCAGATCCAGCGTCACCACAGCATGTGCCGGAGCAAAGAGCGTCACCACAGCATGGGACGCTTGTGCGCCTGTGTGCGTCGAGCTTTACTTCGGGCGCGGCGGTGTCTCGCAAGCAGATGAGCACATAGGCAAGCGCGCCTGTGTGCGTCGAGCTTCACTTCAGGCGCGGCGGTGTCTCGTAAGCACATGAGCACATAGGCAAGCAACACAGGCAGCAGTAGTGCACACTGTGCACCACCGTCTTGCCCGCTGCTGCAGGGCTACGAGATTGAGCTGGCGCGCATCAGCGACGACGAGGAGGAGGAGGAGGTGAGGGGAACAGCTTGCTTGAGGCGTTGTTGAGTCGGTGGTGGTGCTGGTCGTGGGTGGACCTTGGGCAACCGCTGCAGTCCGACGCAGCCGCCAAGGTGGTGAGCCGGAAGGCGCACAGCGCTGCAGCGACACGCAGCGACAGCTGAGCATGGGAGCTGGGCAATGGGCGCAGGGCGCAGCACGCAGGCGCATCAGCAGTGGGCAGCTCCACAGCAAGCAGAGGGCCAGGTGCAGGGTGTAGGGGGACATGGCGCTTGCGGTGGCAGCGACTGCTCTGTGGCTGGCAATCGCAAATGTGCTGGGAGCATACGAATGCTGTCTTGCAGTAGCTGTGTGGCGCTTGGCAGGATGGGTGACATGCGCCATGCACACAACTCCCTTCAACAGCCTTCACGACAGTATGAGCTCATATTCATGGGCAGTGCTTCCTCAGGAAAGGTTGCCAACGGCAGGTTTGTGTATGGCTGGCTGTGTGTTCTATTGCGGTGCAGGCGCCAAAGGCGGCCGTGGAGTTCGACCAGGCCATCAGCTACGTCAACAAGATCAAGACAAGGTGTGCTCGCTGTCTCACTCGAGCAGGTGGTGCTCATTGCGTGCATGACATGCGGGTGCACGGGCCTGGATGGTGAACCTTTGGGCACTGGAGCAGAGCAGAGGCCAGCAGAGCCATCGGCATGGAGCGCTAGCAACCTGTTGGTGCAGCCGGTGGTGCGGCATGTGATGTGCAGCGCCGTGACGGGAGGGTGCGTGGCGGTGCGCCCTGGTGAGCCGTGCAGGTTTGCCGCGGACGAGCGCGTGTACAAGGCCTTTTTGGAGATCCTCAACCAGTACCGCAAGGGGCAGAAGAACATTCAGCACGTTTACCAGGAGGTGAGGGGCCTGGAGGAGAGAACAGGACCAGCAGAGCAGGATCAGTGCATGGGCTGAGAGAGGTCAGGGGCAGGAAAACATCCAGCACGTTTACCAGGAGGTGAGGGGGCCTCTGCAAACTCGCGCAAAGCCAAGCTTGCTTCAAGCAGCACGTTGCTGTTTTGGCTGGTAAGCAAGAGCAGGACGCTGTCTTTGGCTGGTAAGCAAGAGCAGGACGCACCCCGCGGAGCGTTGACGACGCTGTGGTGGCGTTGCTGCTGCGTGATCGCTCGCAGGTGGCGGTGCTGTTCCAGCACCACCACGACCTGCTCAACGAGTTCACCTACTTCCTCCCCGACAACTCCCAGCAGGGCATGCAGGCGAGTGATGTGGCACACCCAACAGCATGATTATTTAATGTTGTAGCTCACGCTCCGACCCTCAAGGGTTGGGTTAGGGATCCAGCCTGCGGGTGGATCCTCCTGTCTTGCATCACCATAAAGCACCATGAGCACCTTGAGCACGATGCGCATGCACTGCTGCGGATGGTGCTGTTGGTCGCGTGATGCTGGTTGTGACATGGTATTGCAGATGCGGCAGCACATGCGCTCGGGCGGCTCTGTAATGCTGCTGGTGATGGTGGTTCTGTTGCTGGTGACGCGACATTGCAGATGCGGCAGTACATGCGCTCCGGCGGCATGGTGGGTGCCGGCGGTGGCGCAGGCCCTGGTGGCATGCGCATGCATGGGATGCCAGGCGGGCCCATGATGGCGCAGGCGCAGTGGCACGGCGGGCGCGGGGGGCCTGTCATGGTGGGCATGCCACACGCGGCGGCCAGGCCCTACATGATGCCGCACCAGGTGGGTGGGGTAGGGTGAAGGGGACAGCCGTCTCTGTCTAGGCCAGCCAGGTCAGGCCTGGCAGTCTCAGGTCTAAATCTAGGCAACAGCGCCACGCAGCATCAGGCGGATGGGTGCAGCTGAGCTCGCTTTACAGGGGCTGACTTGATACCTCGATTCCAGTCAGGCTGAGACTCTAGCCGATGAAGCGTTACGAAAGCCTAGCGATGGCTGTACCCTCAACCTCCCCGTTGCGTGCGTGGCACAGATGGCGATGCAGCCGGGCAGCCCTAAACCTCACCGTGCTGCTCTCTGCATGCGTGGCGCAGATGGCGATGCAGCCGGGCAGCCCGAGCGGCGACCACGGCCGCTTCAGCCACAAGCGCAAGGCGGCCCGGCGCGCCGAGGAAGGGTTCAGGCGCATGGACGACGAGGACGGAGGGTATGGCATGCGGGGAGGGCGGGCGCCGCTCACCAAGGAGGTGCAGTTCCTGGAGAAGGTGAGGGCGAGGGTAGGGCTTGCACAGGGCTTGCATGGGGGCAGATGAGACAGATGCACAGATGACAGATGGACAGATGAATTCATGGCCGCTGCAGGGCGCCTGTATGCTGCGGTGTGCAGCGGAGGCGCGATTCCCTGCGTGTTACTGTGCCTGCCTCCGTGTGGCCAGCAGCAAGGCAACTCTGCTCTCTTTCCTCGAACTTTCGTTTCATTGCATGTTGCATGTTGCCGTCAGCTGGGCATGTGGCTGCTTGGCATAGCAGGCAGGTCGCTGCAGAAGACGTGAGACACAGGCGTGCACAACCTGCCGGCATGACGCCTGTCGTGACCGCCATCATCATCAATGATGATGATGATGATGATGATGACAGCCTGTCTCTCTTTTCCCGTGCTTGCCTTCAGGTGCGCGTGCGTGTCCCTCTGTGTGGCCAGCAAAACATCTGGTGTTCTCTTTTCCCGTGCTTGCCTTCAGGTGCGCGTGCGTATGCGCAGCCCCGAGCTCTACACCAACTTCCTCAAGTACCTCAACATGTACAGCCAGGAGCTGGTCAGCCGGCAGGAGCTCATCAAGATGGCGGCAGACATGATGGTGGGCATGAACGACCTCGTGGTGAGTCATCGTCAGGCGATGAGGAGTGCGGACTGCGGACGTGGGTGGAGCAGGCGCTGCGGGAGGGCACACAGGATGCCGTGCAAGCACGCATCACAAGCACCAGTTTCAGGCGCGGGAACCGCATTCGCAGCTGGGTCTTTGACCCCGCTCCGCCGCCTGTCCTTCTGCCGGCCGCCGCGGAGACTGCTGTCGTGACTGATGAGCCGGCCACAGCTTCCCTCTCTTCCCTGCCTTCCCTCCCTTGTCCCCCCGCCAATCGCCGCGGAGACCGCTGTCGTGACTGACGAGCCGGCCACAGGCAAAGTCCTCTCTTTACCTCCCGCCTTGACTTCACCGTTGCCCCATGCCTGCTGCTTTGTGTGCGCGCAGCCCCAGTTCCACCAGCTGCTGGACAGCTGCAGCCCGCCGGCCACATGCGAAGTTCTCTCTTCACCTCCCACCTCGACTTCACCGTTGCCCCATGCCTGCTGCTTTGTGTGCGCGCAGCCCCAGTTCCACCAGCTGCTGGGCAGCTGCAGCCTGGCTGACCTGTACGAGCTCACGAGCGCACGTGGGGGCGCGACGGGGGGCAGGGGCCAGCCAGCCATGACCAACAGGTAGGTGCTAGGGCTGGGGCTAGGCTCATCAGCGCGCGTGGGGGTGCGACGGGGGGCAGGGGCCAGCCAGCCATGACCAACAGGTGCGCCCTAGGGCTGGGCTAGGGTTTGCTGGGCATGCACACCAGGACACCAGGGCACGCCAAGCACAACACAGGCTGCATTTCGGCTGCTGCCCTAAATCAGCCAGCACATAAGGCCGCTGCCACTCAGGGTGGCAGCACATACAGTGTCGGTGACATCTCACCCCACTCATTGCTTTGTACACACTGCACTGTATGCACACTCTGTTAAATCGTGACTCCAATGCCTCACAGGGACATGCTCAAGGCCAAGCTGTTCAAGGACAAGTTTCTGGCCAAGCCACTGTCAGAGATTGTGGCCAACGAGACACAGGTGAGCAGCAGGCCCCCAAGCACTCGCCTTGCTGCCGCGAAGTTGTCTGTTGACGTGAACCAGGGGCCCACTACTGCACTTGCAGCCAACCCGCGAACTACCTGCCTCGCCCTTCCCTGTTGCCTTTGCTTTGCGCCCTCTTT
>QAXK01003455.1:0-16611 GCA_004335735.1 Chlorella sp. KRBP | reverse complement strand
GTGCGGTGCGGTGCGGTGCACAACCTGCCCTCACTCTAGGGTGTCCCATGCTAGTGTGCCATGCGAGTGCACGCTGGCACCCTGAATGAATCTCGTGCCAGTTACACTCGCGGCCAAACAACCAGCAGCTGTGTGTGTGTGTGTCAGTATGCATCTGTTGTGGCGCCTGTGTGTGCGTGCTGCAGGTGGCTTTTTCGACGGTGAGACCTCAGACACTGACAGGCGCGCCTTCCTCATCAAGCTCCTGCAAGACGCGCCTGCCACTACCAACCCACACGGCGGCACCGACGATGACGCCACACCTGTGGGGGCGGCAGGGGGCGGGGGCGGGGGCGCTGGTGCGTCATGCGCGCGAGGAGAGGCGGGCGTGCAGCAGGTGCGTCCTACTATCACGCCGTTGTTACACACGCTAGCCACGCTGCAGGGAGTAGGGAGTGAAGCGACTGCATCTGACTTCCATGGGAGTCAGATGGGATTGGGTATGAAGCGCAAGTGAGAGCGCACGCTGAGGAGATGCCATGGTGTGCATGCTGCCTGCCTGCCTGCCTGCCTGCCTCCCGTGTGCTCAGGCCAGCGCCACCCGCTGCGTGCCAGAGAGTGAGCTTGACGCCGTGCTAGCTGCCCTGGAGCAGCAGCAGGGTGGCACTGCCCCACAGGAGCCCCCCGCTGGCACCAGGGGCAAGGGCACCAGCACCCTCCCTCTTGCTGGTGGGGCTGGTGGGGCTGGTGGTGGTGGTGGTGGTGGTGGTGGTGTGCAGTCAGGGCGGCTGCTCAGTGCCGCGCAGTGCGCGCCCCTGCTGGAGGCCATGCAGCTGCACGTGCAGCCAAAGGACCCTGATGCAGGCAAGGTGTGGGGCAGGGGTATGCGCGCCGTCAACAGTGCCTTGGGTATGACGGGGGAGGGGGGCGCGGTGCTAACCTCAGCAGCTGGTGGTGTGGCTACTGGTGCTGCACCACGAGTGGCAGCAACTGCTGAGGCAACACCACCCACAGCAGAAGGCGCCACCACCACACCCGTCGCCCCTCCTCCTCCTCCACCTCCTGCTGCTGGCCCCTCCCTGCGAGCCACCACCCGCAGTGCTGCCAGTGCTGCACCCACACCCACTCCACCATCCACAGCAGAAGGCGCCACCACCACACCCGCCGCCCCTCCTCCTCCACCTCCACCTCCTCCTCCTCCTGCTGGCCCCTCCCTGCGAGCCACCACCCGCAGTGCCGCCGCCAAACCTGCCACAGTCCCCACGGCAGTGCCACCCCCACCCCCCACCATCCCAGCACCCGCCCTCCCCACAGCTGTCACCGCACCAGGCACCAGCCAGGAGCGTTCATCTCCGCCCGACCCTGCAACCGACACCCAACAGATCAAGGTCAGCTTCGTCAGCAGGCGCAAGCGTCGTGCGGGTGCGGATGACAAGCACATCACGGCGGGGCGCAGCAGTGGCCACAGCGCTGCAAGCAGCAGCCCACCACGCAAGGCATCCGCGCCAGCAACCCCCGCCTCAACACCAGCCGCTGCCGGTGGTGCTGGTGCTGCTTCCACCACCTTGCCATCGCCAGCTGAGGCGTCAAGCCGTGCGCGTCCTACTAGAGGCCGGGCTGCACTCGCAGGCAACACTGACAAGCAAGTGGCATCAGCCTCACCCGCCCCACCGGCCACAGCCACTCAGCAGGACAAGGTTCAAGCGGTGGCACCGGCAGGCAGGCACACCCTGCGCTCACACACCACCAGCGCCAGCGCACCACCCATCCCTGCGCCCGCAGCCACAGACCCAGACCCAGCAGCACCCACACACGTTGGCACCACCGCCCAGGCTGCCGTTCCGCCTGCCGGTGCCCTGGCCACCAGCGCAGCAGCAATAGTGGTAGCAGACGTGCAGCCCTCTGACAGCCAAGCGGGAGGATCTGCAGGTGCGGGTGGGGGCGGCAGCGGAGCCGGAGCAGCCACGTCGCTCGCTGTGGTGCACCAGGAGGCGTCAGTGCAGGCGGGTGATCCTGAAGTGTGCCTGACTGACCCCCACCAGCCCCCTGACTTCGTGGCCCTCCTGGTGGTGGGGCTGAGGCGTGAGTACGGGCACCAGCTGGAGGCAATGGATTGGAGCGTCAAGGTGAACTGGGAGAAGGCCAACGGGTCGCACAAGTCGAGGTGGCGCGTCACGTACCTGCACCCCAGGCACGGGTCGCACCGCAGCGTGCACAGCGTGGCGCAGGCGCTGCGGCTCAAGCGCGCGCTGCCGGCGGGGCAGCAGGCGGCGGGGGAGGGAGCAGGGGGGGAGGGGAGCGCTGGGGGCACGGAGGGTGTGCGCGCCACGCGGCGGGCCAGGCCTGTGGTCTCGTAGTTAAAAGCTGATGCTGTGCTTGTGACAGAGAGCTTGCTTATTTGCGGTGCAGTAGCACAGAGCACGAGTAGAGGCACCTGTGGCGTGACACTTCTGGCTGGCTTAGAACGCTTTGGAGGCGTGGGAGGACGTGCTTGCTTGCGTTCCTGTGTGATTTGCCAACCTGTCTAGCAGCAGCCCTGACCTGTCTAGCAGCAACCCTTGTCGGTGCCATTCCTCCGCGCGCAAGATTGACCTTGCATGTGGGCCGAGGAGAGTGCAAGCAAGAGCAGACTTTGAAAGACCTCTCTCCTGCCAGTGATCTGACGCCAGCGTCTACCGCTGGCGCATGGATGGCGGGAGCCACTTGGGCGTGAGGGTGACGTTGTCGTAGTCGAACGCCGGGTCCAAGCTGCAAAAGGAAATCACACACGCAGCGACAAGTCATACATGGGCATGTGCCTGCCCAGTAAGCTTCACAGCACCATTACTTCAACGCACCTGAAGGCTTCCACTCCATCAAACTGCACGCCTGCTGTCGGCGCGGCGCCGGTCCTGCTGTCGTCAAGGTCTGGGCCACCTGCCCCTGTCAGACATTCAAGGCATGGCAATTCAGGCAGTTGGCTTGGTGGACGCCTTACTCGTTCGCTGCACAATCTGAACCTGGACCGCAGGTGGACATCTCTCTCATGCCTGTCCCGCCTGCTCACCTGCCACCAATGCCGTGTTCTCTAACTCATCCGCTGGCGTGCCAGTGGGCGCAACCTCCACCAGGCCCAGCTGCGCGAGCATGGCCTGCGCCTCTGCCGCTGCATCTCCACCTGTGCTGCCAGCTGCATGGCGGTCATCTGGCAAGCAGCCACCCGGCAGCTGGAAGGTTGCGCTGCTAGAGGGCGCAAGCGGGCCTTCTGGGAAGGCATTGGTGCCTGAGGGCGCTGTGGACTCGACCGCACTGGACTGCTCATCCTCCTGTTCACCCTCGCCCTCCTCTGCTTGGCTTTCTGTGCTGGCTGCTCCTGCTTGCTGCTGCTGCCGGTGCGCGCGGAGGGTGGCTGCTGCCACGGACATCAAGCTGTCCTCCCCGTCCGCCACCCTGCTGGCACTGGGCTGTGCTGGCGCCCTGGCCGTGCTACCGCGCCCAGTGGCTGATGCCAGGGCGGAGGGCAGGTACCCCGTCTGGCTGACCTGCTGCTGCTCGGATGGGTTGACGCTGCAGCTGCTGTGTGGCTGAGCAGCCTGCTCCTCGTCAGCTGCCGGCGTTAGCGTGTCAACCTGCAAGCAGCATGTGCAAGCGCTCTGGACGAGTGCGTCCCCCACGTAATGCTGGCCAGCACGTCAGTTGACCAACAGCCCCGGCCTCACCTTGACCTCCGAGGGCGCGGGGGAGTCCAGGATGCAGCGCGTCTGCTCCTTTACCAGAGGCATGATGGCCATGCCGTGCTCGTCCAGCACCTGTGTGGCGGGCAGGTTCACACTCACGAGACCTGACGCTGATCTGATCACCATCTGCCTAGCACACCAGGGGGAGCCGTGCAGCGCACCTCTGCTGGCGCAACGTCGACCCAGTCCCCAGACTCGGTTGTCAGCGCATCGTCCAGGCCCTGTGAGCAAGCAGGCGTGCTGGACACCTGTCATGCACCTACCATGCCCGTTGACGCGATCAGACGACGACAGCTGCGCACTCACGGGCTCCGCAGCCTCCTCCCACTCGCGGTGCAAGTCGACTGCAGTGGTTGCCTTGATGAGCTGGTTGAGTCTGGTCATGGCGAGGTCCAACTGCTGCTCTGCCGGCATCTTTGCTGCGGCCTCCTGCTTGGCCTGCGCACGGGGCGCGCACGGGGGTCCCAGGTCCACGGCGGCCTCCACATGCGTGCCCAAGCCCATTGTCACGCATGCCCTGCACTGCAGCAATGGGTTTACCTCGGCAATGAGCTGCTGTGCCGCACCGATGTGCGGCAGGTTGGCGCGGAACTTGTCCTCCGACTCCTGCTGGAACGTCAGGCCGTCGAAGAAGGCCTGCGCGACGAGGTGCGGGAGGTGGTGTCGCGCTGCAGCGATTCGGGGGGCTCTGCGGAGCCGAGGTGGACTCGGTGGAGGCACACCTCGTATCCCTGCTCCTGCTGCTGCTCCGGGCGTGGCATTGCTGCGTGCCGCTGCTGGAAGGGCACTGCCGCCATTTTCTTCAATTTGCATGTGTTCTGGGAGCACCGCGGCTACTCGTGCATGGCGTGGCCAAACAGCGCAAAGGCCAGCACCACGGCGACGATCAGTCCGGCGAAGTGCGAGAACTGCGAGCACAGGCATTTCCAGGTCACATGCTGGTGATGAGAGCCTGGGGCTGTGTGTGGGCGTGGCCCGGAGCGACGAAGCACGCAGGGTTGCTTGCCCTACCTGGAAGATGAGCGCCAGGATGGCGGAGGCACGTCCGACCACGCACGGCTGCACCAGGGAGGGTGCCATGATGTTCGCCCTGAGCATCCAGGCACAGGTGGCAAGGGTCACGACGGGAGGAGAAGCTCCACGCTGAATGTGCTGTGACAGGGCTGCGGCCGCACTCACGTGGTGTTGATGTAGCCTCCCAGCAGCCACATGGTCACGATGAAGGCTAAGGACAGCAGGTCATGGTGGAAGCGAGGCGGCCCCTTGACATACAGGAAGAAGAGCACGCACAGCGACATCTGCGGGCACGCAAGGCGCAGGGCGCAAGCTGTCAGTATGCGTGGAGCTGGGGAACTTACGCTGCCACAGCTCCTGATCACGGCCTCTCAGCCCCGTTTGCGCGTGTGCGGCACCTTGATGGCGGCCAGTGAAACCAGGACCTTGGGGGACTTGAGCATGAACACCTTGCGGCGCGGCGCAAACCTCCCAACCAACTCGGCAAAGATGCGTGAGAAGAAGAGCACCTGCACGCGCATGGCATGGCGCAGCGTTGAGACAAGAGGGTCCACCAAAGCGTGACTGGCAACACAAGCACAACGTGTGTGGCTTGTCCATTGTAAGCCCTTCTCCCACAACGGTGCAGCGGCTTGGGTCACCTTTGGCAGCTCGTCCGGGAAGAGTCCGGAGGACGGCACATACGTGAAGAAGGGGAACACCGTGTACATGATGGTCACACTGGTCATGAAGGACACGAGCACCTGGGGACACGAGGGCGTTGGGCACCCTCAGTGTAAGCGTGGCGCTCCTGGTAACTGCCTGTGGCCGGGTGGGCAAGAAGGCAGGCAGACTGGTGGATGCACTCACCGGCCACGCGTCCCTGATCACTTCGCAGTGCTCCTCCCACAGCGTCATGGTCGGCTGTGCGGCTCCTGGCAGGGGGCTGGGGCTGCGCGACGTGCCGGCCGGTGGGGTGCTGCCCTCGGCCGCAGCACCTCCCTCCGCCCCCGGCAGCTCAGCAGCGCTGGCAAACGCGCTCTTGGGGGCGCCACCTGGCTGACCCGTGAGGTTGCTGTTGCTGGTGCTGGTGGTGAGGGGCACGGCCGGAAGAGACGCCTTGCCAGAAGACGACCTGCACACACACAGACGCCCACCAACACAGCTCAGCTCCCCACTGGCATCAACTGCATGCATGCCCATGTGTGCCACAAGCTCATGCCACCCGCCTGCAAGCGCGCACCTGCCATCGCCAGGCTGGCTAGAAGCTTGCCGCCGCTGCTGCTCTTGCTGCTGCTGCTGCTGGTAGCGTGCAGCAGTCCTGCCGTTCCAGCTGCCAACGCGTGGGCGTGTGGGCCGCTGCGACAGGTCCACTGCGCTCGTGTCGCTGGCGGACCGATGCAGGTGGGGCACACCGTACATGTCCTCATCAGGCCACGTGATGGCACCTGCGCCATGCGGGCACACGAAGCAGCAGCACGTTGCCAGCTACCGCACTGCACGCACCTCCCTGCCAATGCGTGCCAAAAGCACTGCAGCACTGCTCGCACCTGGCGCCAGTGCGGCCGTGACGCCCATGCCCGTGCTGTCCGGCGGAAGCACCAGTGCCTCGGTGGCCATGCGTGCCAGGCGCATGGTGGCCACTTCCATTGCCTCGGCAGCGTCGTCCTCAATGCGCTCCTCTGCAGTGCTGGCCCTGGAAGGGAGCAGGGGCTGACGCAGGTCCACCCACTCCTCCTCCCCCGTCATCACCTTCCAGTATTGGGCAAACAGCGAGAGGGCCGACACGAGGCCCAAGGTCATGATGAGGGCTGTCACCTCAAACATGGCCACCCACTGCCAGCGCGCAGGGTTGGCGCCCACCCCCAGGGCCAGCTGCAGCAGCAGCACCAGGGGGCCTGTCCCCACCCCACCCAGCCCCAAGGCGATGATGTCTGCGTGGCGGAACCACTGCACCACCTGGTAGGCCGTGGAGAAGGCAATGGCAGAAAGCTGCGTGCACGCGAGCACACGGCAGCACACAGTCCTTCTGCAAGTCCCCTCAGCGCATCCCCCTCTGCGCGTCCCGCATGTGCTAGCGGTGCAGGGCCTCACCATGCCAAGCACGGCCACAAAGCACAGCAGGCTCGTGTGCGTGTGCGGCAGGAAGGGGAAGGCCGCCGCTACGGCTGTGCAGCCCGTGAGCCCAAACACCAGGCGGATGGCCATGGACTTGGTGGGGCCAAGCTGCGCGTCCAGCAGCTTCTCCACCTGCATACGGCATCGACGCAGCAGCCGTGCGTCCTCGGTCACATCATGCGCGCTTCTGCACACCGGGCCCGACTGCACCAGCGCGTACCTGGCCGGAGATGATGAGCACGGGGATGGACGGCAAGTTGAACGCAATCGCCATCTCCAGCAGAATCTGCGGCCCGAACCACTTGGAGTAGTAGTCGAGCTCGCTGCTGATGAGCACCCACGCCATCTGGAACGCCACCTGCGGAGCCCAGGCAACGCATGCATGCACACTGCTGCCAATTGAAGGCCTCCGCTGCTGCAAAGCCATCTCTGCAGGCCGACGAGCAGTTGGGTGGCAGTCGCACAGGTGGCACACCACCTGCTGCAAGGCCCACGCACCGCGATGAAGAAGAAGCGCATCACGCTCGCCGCACGGCCTGCACGCGGACGAGGCGGTCACGCTCTTGGTGTCCCCAGCGGGGCAGTGCCACCTGGCCGTAGAGGCGCAACCCACCTCACCCTTGATGCGCACGCGCGCGGGAGCGCCCGTCGCGAATCCTCCGCCCATGGCTGTCGCTGAGCCGGACTGCAGCGAGGGGAGAGCGCTGCTTCAAGGCTGCACACCGCACGCAGCTGCTTCGGCCCCGTGCGTCCAAATCCAGCAGCCTGGGCCCGGCTGGGCTGTTGGAGATGAGCGCAGGCGCCCTGCTCAGGCCAATGGCTGCAATCGGTGCGGCTGGTCTGCAGTCACGGGCGGGCTGGCAGGTGCCGTGACGCCGTGCTCTGGCGCATTGATCACCAGTGCCTCAACAGACGCCCATCGCAATGTGTCCAATTGCTGCTGCTTCTGGATTTTGGCCGTCCACGCGGATCGGACGAGGGCTCGGACTTTTGCACGCCATGACATCGTGGTACATCACTTGTGGTACTGCACGCCCACCGCAAGGCCAGCAAGCCTCTCTGCGCTGTAGTAATTTGTGACGCCCTTGGCGCAGCACTGGTCCAGGTTGGGCAAGCTCCAGCCGGACACGACGTACTCGCAGCTGCTGGCCGAACCGTAGAAGGCACTCGCTGGGCAGAGCTCCGTCACGGTGCCAACAGAGCCCAGCACCTCCACCTGCGCACAGCGCAGAGCACGTTGAGTCGTCGTTTGGGGTTGGCCACCGCTAAAGTGGCGGGCAGGCCGCCTCATCGTGCGCACACACACACACGGGCGGGCCATGATAGACGCAGTGCGGGCGCCCGCACCTGCACTGTGATGGGCGAGTAGGGCACAAAGTCGCCGACGCTGTAGTCAACGCCAAGGATCCACAGCCAGCTGCTGTAGGGTGTGTTGGCCGTGACCTGCCAGTCGAGCGAGTTGTTGTTGACCTTGACGCCCGTGACCTGGTACCACGAAAAGATGTTGAGCTTGATGTCCGTGACGCCCATGCTGGAGCAGTTGACCTCGTGGTTGAGGTTGAAGTCCATGCCGTCAAAGTCCTGCGCAACACGTGCAAGGGACAGCTTTCGGCAGGGTTTGCGCTTGAGCGGGGCCACACTGTGTGCAGCACCCAAACCCTGTCGCCTGCTTTGTTGGGACAGCGTGCTGCGCCCCTCACCTGGGACAGCAGTGGGTCGACGGTGGCCAGGTTGAAGGTGAAGGTGGTTGCCACGCCGTCAGAGTCACTCTTGGCGTACGCCAGGCGGTAGGGCGTCTCGTTGACGTCGTCACGGCACCCGCACGTCTCCTGGTCGGGCCCGCGCGTGGTGACGCCGTGAGGGCAGCACGTGTACGCAGACTGCTGGCCGTGGAACACGTACTCGCACGTGGGCCACGACGCCTGCCACTGCCACTGCGCCGGGCAGGGCTCGTTCACCCAGCCCTGCGGGAAAGGCACACCACGCCATGGCAGGCAATCCATACTGTATGCAGTGTCATGCCAGGGTGCAACTGCACGTTGGTGTCAGCAAAGCAAAGGCTGGCCGCGCACCTTGACGATGATGGTGAGCTGCTCGGGCAGCAGCTCGTCCACATCCGGCCAGTACGTGTGCAGCTGGTTGACGTTGAGCCACTGGGAGAAGGAGGTGTGGGGCGTGGTGTTGAAGGGCATGATGCGGTCGTTCCAGCGCACCTCCTGCACCTGGATGCTGTTGTCTGCAGGGCAAGCGGGACCAAGGTGCACCGAGGCAAGGCAAGACGACTTGCGACAACTTGTCGGGAACAATCAGTGCCCCTCGTCCCCTGCCGCCCCGCGTCCACCCCATCCCCCCTAATGCTGTGCACTCACAAATCTGGACCTGCATGTAGTCCAGCGTCATGCGGTCGCAGTTGGCCGTCTCAGTCCAGTCAAAGTCCTGGTCGGCGTAGGCGGGCACGCGCACCACGTCAAACGTGAAGGCGGTGGCTGCATCCGCTGGCTCGTGCTTGATGTACCGCAGGCGGTACGGCGTGCGCTGCATGTCGTCCACGCAGCAGTGGTCTGGCTCGGTGGTTCGCGTGATGCCGTGGGGGCAGCACTGCTGCTTGTTGTCGCGACCGTGGAACACGTACTCGCACGCGTTCTTGGACTGCATGAACTCGGTGGCTGGGCACAGGTCGTCCACCTGCACGTGATGCGTGCGCGCCCCATGCTGCAGCCATGAGCGCCCCACCTGGCTGGCCGCGCCCACCTGCGGACTTCTGCCTCTGTGATTGATTGCCCTCCCCGGCTGCCCAGCGGCCGCTTGCCTTGCCGCGGGTGATGACGGTGAAGTCAATGGGGTAGAGGGGGTTGAGGTCGCTCAGCTTGTAGTAGAGCGTGAGCGACACCCAGTTGCTGTTGGGCGTGTTCTCCAGCGTCGACCAGTCGTAGTCGGTCTGGTTGAACAGCACCTGCTTGATCTGCAGATGGTTGTCTGCGGCCATCACGTTTGCAGAGCGTTGCGGGGCGCACCCAGCTTGGCTAGGATGCCAGGGCGCATTCTGGCCTGGCCTGCTTGCACGACACATCACGCAACCCACATCTAGAACCCTGCAGGGACAGGGACTCCACGGGCCAGTCTACTCACATACTGAGATGCCCACGTCGCGGAGGGTCATGGACTGGCAGCTGCCTGGCTCGTTGCCGTCCCAATCCCACGTGTACGCGGACGGCTGCACCCACAGCTGGTAATCAAACGCCGTGTCTGAGCCTGTCTTGTGCCGCCCCAGGTACTTGAGCCGGTAGGGTGACTTGTAGATGTCGTCCACACAGCACATCTCCGTGGGGGGCGGCGGCGGGGGCGGCGGGGGTGGGGGTGGGGAGAAGGTGTACGAGGGTGGGGGAGGCACGAAAATGTCGGTGGGGAAGGGTGGCGGTGGGAAGAAGAAGCTGACGGGCAGCGCGGCGCGGTTGAGGCAGCACGTGTCTGCCTCGTTGTACGCGATGTAATCGCAGGTGCCGTTGAACCTGCCCTCAGGGCACAGCTGGTAGTACGAAGAGACTGCGCACGGCAACCCATGCGCGCGGCATGCAGCGTGGTGCTGAGGAGCCCCTTGCCACCAGCAAGGCGTGCACCCGCTGCTCCCGCTGGTGCACAGCCCGCATGGCCGGCGTCTGCGCCACCTGCTCACCATTGGCGCTGAGCTTGAGCAGCACCTTGATGGTGGCGCCGCTGGTGGGCAGCACTCCCATGCCGTTGACCTCCACGCCATAGTCGGTCACGTTCCAGCTCATGGCGGGCGTGTTGTCAATGTCGACACCGCTCACGTTGTACTTGAGATCGCCTGCACCCACGGAGGAGCCTCACCACTGGCTTGTCAGAGGGCAGCAGGGAAGAGAGCAGCAGCAGCAGCAGGACTGCATCTCCAGCGCACCTGTTCGGATGACCAGGCGGTCGAGCGCTTCGCTGCAGCATGGGTTGGCCACCAGGCAATCGACGGTGGCGAGCTCGAACTCCACCAAGGACAGGTCGTCGCTGGTCTGCTGCGGCGTGAGCGTCCTGGCGTAGAGGCGGTAGGGCGAGACGAAGCTGCTGCGGAAGCACTGCGTCGCCACTGACGAGCCGAAGTCGTGTTCAAAGTACGCAGAGAGGCTCCGCCCGGTGGAGAAGCTCAGGCTGGTGCGCGCCAGGTAGTCCAGCTCGGAGCCCCACGCGCTGGCGCCTGCGCATGCTCGTCCCACTGGGCACTGGGCGCTGAGCTTGCCCAGGTGCGCAGGTTCAAAGGCAGCCCAACAGCAACACCAAGAACCCACCTGGCGCGCCTACGAGCAGCGCGCAGAGAGCCGCCAACGCCGCGACGCATATCGCTGGCCCTGCTCGCCGCTGCTGGTGCTGGTGTGGTGTGCTCGCCCAAGGCAGCGCCATGAGAAGTTGTCGGCGTGTGTGGGCGCTCCGCGCGCTCCTGCGATTGCGCCTGCTGGAGCGCCTGCTGGAACGCTCGCTGGAATGCTAATGCCCGCCCGTGCAGCTGGTGAGGCCGCCGCTGACTGCTTGGCCCGCTTCCTCGCGGAGCAGCGTCAACGCTGGGACGTGCTAGCACCGAATCCGCTCCAGCTGCGAAGTGCTGCCCACAGTCGTCTGGCTACGCATGGTCGGGCGTGCACTACACGCGCCTTTGCCGGGCTCTGAGCGGCGTGCAGGTGAAGGGTTTGTTCGCGCATGCAGAAATGGGAGCAGGCAGAGGAGAGCAGAGCAAGCGCAGCCAGTGGCCGTGAGGACGTCTGCTGCCTGACTGCTGCCTGGCTTGAGAGCTTGGATGGAGCTGGGGCCGGCCGACGACGCTCGTCGTGGCGTGCACGCGCCACGATGATCGGGCTAGCTGCTGCACACCCACACCCACACCCACACCCACATAGCAGCTGTGTGCACTCATGCTCCAGTGGCCAGGGGATGGATGGATCGGAGATCCGCGCTGCGTGCACGCGTCACCCTCACTGAGCTCCCAGTGTGTGCTGCCTGTGGATGGCCTGGCGCAGGACCAATGCGCCAGCACCGACTTGCACCTGTTGTTTTGCGTTCGCGCACCCTGCGGCGTGCGTGCTGCGGCATGCGTGGATCGCAACGCTCGTCAGCACGCGGTTCCCACCCATAGGCCTGCGCACCGATCGGAGTCCCACATAGCACCACTTCGCGCCAGCCGCGGTCGATTCCCTTGACGGTGCGCACCTCGTGCGCGGGCGCCACGCGAGCCCTCGAGCCTGCGCTCGAGCGCGCACACGGCGGAGGAGCAGCTGCAGCAGGGCGCGCATCAATCGGTCGCAGCGGGGCTGAGCAGAACGCTTTCGAGCGCCTTCCACCTCGACCATCGCCTGGGCGTGCGGAACTACCACCATCCACATCCACCATCCACAGCACCTTACGAGGGCACCCGCCTGCGCGACGCGCCGTGCACCTCTCGATTGAGCAGCGACGCTGGCTGGGACACTCGTGGGCACGCACCCTGGCTCCCTGCTCGCGGAGGCCCGAGCGGGTGACCACGGCATCGGCGCCAGCAGCATGGCAGAGGCAGCCCAGGACAGCCACAAGCAGCAGCTGCCAGCGCCACAGCCGCAGCAGCAGGAGGTGAGCACCGGTGGGGCTGGGGCTTGGCCTCGCCACGTCCGCGCCTCACTGCGCGGGGCTTCCTGTGATTTCCTCAGGGAGCAGGGAGCAGGAAGGACCTGTGCAGCACCCCGTGCGCAATTGTGCCACACACAGAGGGAGCTGAGGCAGGAGCTGGCGGCGAGCAGACGCAAGATGACGCTGTTCCGACAGCCTGGGCGCACGATGCTCTACTTCAGCAAGTTCGTGAGCCAAGGCCTGTATCAAGGCGCCCGGTGGTTCATCGTGCACCCCCTCACCATGTACCTGCTCCTGCCCTTGCTTCTGGCCTACGTGATGGCCAAGCGGCTGCAGGTGGCGGTGGGCGTGGTGGAGGACGTCGAGGTGAGGGGGGCTCTTGTGCAGGGTCAATGAGGAGCTCTGTGCCGCTGACCTCTCACGGCTCGCGAGGCTCATGAGGCTCATGAGGCCGTGGCGATGCTGTGTGCAGGAAAACGTCAAGTACGTGGTGTGGTGGGTGGGGCTGGGCATCCTGTCGTCCATCGGGCTGGGGACAGGCATGCACTCGGGCGTGCTCTTCCTCTTCCCGCACATGCTCAAGGTGAGAGCAGGTGGTGTGCCTCCAGGTCACTATGAGGCTCTCGCTGGCGTGCTCAGCAGCTACTCACGCTCACTCACTGCTGCCCATGCATCCCGCCGCTGCAGGTGAGCCTCGCAGCAGAGACGTGCGGCCACGTGCAATTCCCCACGCATAGAGACACGTGGTACAGCAGCGAACCGCTGCACTGCGGCGACTTGCCCGTGGGGGATACAAGCTTCTGGGACGTGTACTGCAAGGTGAGCCTGGCGTTGCACGATTGCGTTCGTGCATGTCCGCGCCTGGGGTGTTTACACCTGCACGCGACCATCCTCACATGTGCGGTGCTGTTCTGAGCCACCCGCGTGCTTGCAGGTTGCCCTGACGAGCATGCTGTGGGGTGCTGGCACCGCCATTGGAGAGATCCCACCATACCTCATCACATACAGCGCAGCATCAACGGGGCAAAAAGCAGACGCGCTGGTGGAGATTGAGGAGGTACGAGCTCAACAGCATCAGATGGGACGGAACTCCGCAGGCTGCTCAGGGAGGCTGCAGCGCGGACTGTGCGGATGCACCCGTGTGTGATTGTGCATGCGCAGAAGATCAAGAGCGGCAGCAAGGCCAACTTTGTGGCGCGCATGTATGCCGCGAGTGAAGCCTGGATGATGCGCTTCATCAAGAACCATGGGTTCTTTGGCATCTTCATGCTGGCGTCCTGGTGCGTGCGGGCAGCAGGCTGCAGCGCGCGGGCTGGCGTCCTGGGCTGTGCAGCCACTCACGGTATGCAGGGGCGTGCTCATGCGCCCGTGCATAAGCAAAGTGTGCGGTGGGCTGCTGTGCCATGTCTGCAGGCCGAACGCTGCGTTCGACCTCTGCGGCCTCTGCTGTGGAGCGTTCCGCATGCCGTTCTGGCAGTTTTTCGGCGCTACGCTCCTGGGCAAGGGCGTGGTCAAGGTCAACATGCAGGTGCGCGCTGAGTGGCAGGAGTTGCACAGAGCCAAACCTCCTCGGCTGGGTCCTCACGCTGACCTGCAGCTTGCTCTTGCATCTGCCACGCCACGCAGACCCTGTTCTTCGTCGCGCTGTTCCGGCGGAGCACCCGCGAGCGTGTGCTTGATTGGATCACCACGTGGTTGGTGCCCTCGCACATCCCCGGGCTCAAACTGCAACGGCCACCGGCGCATGAGCTACGGGCCCTCATTGACCGCTCCATCCACAAGTTCCAGGTACGCACTGGGGTGTGCTGTGAGCTCGCGCTGCATGACGTCGTATTGTGAGCACAACGGCGTGCGCTGCACATCTGTCCTCTCTCTGTACAACCGCGCTGCAGGCCAAGGTGACTGCCAAGGCTGCGGCGCACTTGGCGGAGCAGCGGTGGTGGTGGCAACGGCTCGCAGACGTGCTGCAGGATCGGCAAGCTCTGGCGGCATGGGCGAAAGCCATGGTGCCCGACACCATCGCTGAGTGGTGGAGCATCATCCTGGTAACGCTGGTGGGCGTCTTTGTAGTCAGCTGCGTCAACGCGCTAGCGCAGAGCGCCAAAGCGCTTGAGGATGAGCAGGCTGTGCGGGAAGCAGCTGGCAAGTCCAAGGCGGAATGAGCGTGGCTGCTGACTGCTTCGTCTTCCTGAGTCTGTAAGCTCGCCAGGACCGTTGTGCCGGGTGACGAGACCTTTGCACGTCCGGGTAGCCACTGTGCGCAACTCGACTAGGCATGCGGACAAAGAAAAGAATGTACAGATTGCTCTCACGGTCGCGCTCAAACAACTGCCAGCCCTGAGGGTGCTCCCGTGGTGGACGGCAGGATGTTGAAGAGCATGGGCTGCGCCTGCGCACAGCACAGGGGCGCGGCAACAGCTCGTGCCCTGCTTGCCAGGGACCCTCACGTACACAGAGCAGACGCTGATTGCTCGCTCACCTCCTGGTCGTCCAGGAACAGGTTGTCAGGCTCCCTGAAGGCGCCGTGCAGGAGGATGACTGCCAGGCTGAAGCTCATGGCTGAGAAGAACTCGGCTCCCACACTGCGGCAGCACACAGCACAGCACACGCGACGGCTGGGTGTGGCACACCCACTGGCAGTGCGTTAAAGAAGCGTCGCACACGCAGCGGCAGGAGCAGCTCCCCACGCACCTCGTGAGGAAGAAGACGGTGATGAACGAGATGGCTGCCAGGCCCAGGACCTTCTCGCGCTCACTGCAGCAGTTGCGGCGGGCAAGGAACCAAGGCGCACGCATGACGTGGATGCCAGATGCTCGGCATGCGCATCGGCCCCGGCTGCAGCCCCCCCCTCCTTACCTGAGTTGCCTGCCGCCAATGACGAGTGGCGCGGTGCGGACGAGGAGGAAGTAGACCCACGCCCCGACCAGGGCGGCCAGCACAAAGAGAGAGGTGGGGTTGAAGATGAATGTGACCACACAGGACGCCAGGACCACGAGCAGGTAGTTGACCTTGAAGTACGCGGCGTTGGTCTTGATGCGCCCGAGCGCCTGCGCGCATGCCAGACCAGATGCGGCCACCCCACCGTCGGCACACCTTAAACGGGCCGCATGGCCAATGTCAAAGCAGGTTCCCATGAGCCTGAGGGGCTCCCGTGCCGCTGCCTCGTGGCGTTGCAGGTGGGACTCGGGATCTCCTGCTCGCGAGTCGAGTGCCTCTCACCTCGGTCAAGTTGGCCGGCTTGGACAGCGCGTTGCGGTCGACCACCTCGCTCCACGGCTTTTGCTGCGCGCAGGCGGGACGAGCGAAGGCAAAATGTCGAGCTGCAGCCCAGCTGCGGGGCAGGTCCTCAGCGAGCCGAATGTGAGCACGCCCGGGCGCACCTGCTTGTAAATGGACGACGAGACCTCCTTGGCGCGAGCCAGCATCGACGCAAGCGCTCCCGTGGCCACAGGCGCTCCCTGGGCTGCTGCGGCCGAGCTCGTGGCCGTGGGAGGCGCCGGTCCCGCGGGCGTGCTCATTGCCACTGGCGTAGGCAGGACGGGGGCTGCTGCGGCGCTCATCTTTGCTCTGTGTGTGTGATGGCTTCTGCTTCTGCTGCCGGAGAGTGCTCGGCGCCATGGGCGACATGCGCGTGTGCCCCGATTGCATCGCGCCCACGCAGCAACAGCAACAGCAAGGGAATCGTCCGGATTGTCCGTGATTACCATCAAGGCTCTACCTCACTTGACCCCGACCAGCTCCTGCGCACGGCAGGGTGGGCGAGCAGGATCAGCCGCTGAGCGAGAGGGACGCACCGGCGAGGAGGCACTCAAAAGTGGGTGCCCTGCAGCCACTTGGCCTGCAACCCTTACGCACCACGTCAAACTCGAGCGTAGCGTTGGGAGGGATGGCACCACGCACGCCCGACGAGCCGTAGGCTAGCTGCGGTGGGATGACCAAGCGGCGACGGTCGCCCACGCGCATGCCCTCAACTCCCAGGTCCCACCCCTGCAGGCACCACATCAGCATCAGCTTATATGCGTGAGATACGGCACGCCGCGTGGAGGCACGCGGCCCGGCAACAGCACACACCGCCAGAGCCTCACCTTGATCACCTCGCCGACACCTGCAACGCCGCCAGCGCAACAAGCACGAGCACAGCAGAGTCAGTCACTGTTTGGCATGCAGCTGCCCGAGGCACACACAGACATCTGATACACCCGGT
>QAXK01003454.1:0-11778 GCA_004335735.1 Chlorella sp. KRBP | reverse complement strand
ACACACTCTGGGCTGTGGATGTGAAGCATGTCTGTGACATGACTGCGAATTGTGGGACCATCTGTTTGCCATGACCGGCTCCACCAGATGTTAAGCTCGACACACACACACATGATCATGCATGCACCGCAGGTGTCGCGCCTGGCCTCCCTCCTCGCCGCTTGCGGCAGCCGCATCCGCTACCAGCAGCACCAGTCCGCCAGCGCGCGCAACAGCACCGAGTCGCTTCTACCCGCCCACTCTAGGCACCGCGCGTCGTCCTCCGTGGCAGCGTTGTCGCGGCGGCCCACACACGACGACCGGGCGTCGATGGAAGCAGCCTCGGCAACGCCCTCATGGCAGCTCGAGGGGGCTGCAGGGAGGCGGGGCAGCCTGGCGGCCGCTGCAGCCGCAGAGCAGCACAGCAGCGGGAGAAGCAGCGGTGCGCGCAACCTACCCTCGCCAGTGCGGGTAGCGCCGGCCTCCGTGGTGGCGATCTCGCCCCGCCCTCGCCGCAACTCTGCCGAGTTCCAGCCCCAGCCCGTCGCCGCGCCACAGCCAACGCTCAGTTCGGAGCAGGTGGCTGGCATCTGGCAAGCAGCTGCGCCACTGCAGGTGCGTGTGCGTTGCGTGCGTGTGGCTGACTGTTGGACGCATTTGTTTTGCGTCCTTGTATCTGCGTGTTGGACGCCCTGCACCTGACGGGTCATGCGCACCGCTCCTGTCGCGTGTGCAGGTGTGGCAGCAGCAGGCGCAGGCAGGCCTCACAGGCATCAGGCCACAGGCCAGCGGCCGGGCCACCCACAGCTTCGACACGCTTGCAGCACACCAGCTGCTCCACGGCAAGGCAGCGCTGACGCCTGCGCAGCAGCAGAGGCTGCTGCTTCAGCTGCAGTGCGAGGCGCAAGCACGCCACCAGCAGCAGCAGCTGCAGCAGCAGCGCCAGCGGCTGGATACCATCCCTGCGTCGTCCGACACGTCACTCACCGGTTTCCAGCCCCTGTCATCCGCAAGCCCTATGGCCACCACTGGCCTCACATTCACGTCCTGGCCAGAGCCCCCCGCAACCGCACCGGCACCGCACCCGCAGCAGCAGCACCCTGCGCAGGCTGGTGGCACAACCGCAAGGGGCCAGCAGGGCCATGGCGGTATTGAAGAGCGCGTCGCGTGGTTTGCCGCGAACGCGCCGCCTGTTCCAGCAGGTGGTGTGGGTGGGCCAGCAGCACCACACTCGGCGCCCCTGCCTCCCCCAGTGCTCCTGCCGAGCTTTTCGTCCTTTGGAACGCCCAGCACGTCGCAGCAGCAGCACGCGGGCATGGTCATGGTGACGGGGGGCGGAGGGACGCCCGCCCTGCTGAGCAGCATGGTGGTGTCGCCTCCACAGGACCTGACTGCGGCCAGCGAGGCGTTGGGGGCACTCGAATCGCAGCAGCAGCAGCTGGCCCTGCCCACGACAATGGTGTCGCCACCGGCTGCTCTGCCGAGCGGATCTGGCACCCGCGGCGCTATGGGAGCACGCGCCTCTGCGCTGCTGCGCACCTCGTCGTCGCTGCAGCGTCGGGTGCTGGCGCGCGCTGCGTCCCTCCGCCTCGCCGGCGCCGCCGACTCGGCAAACCACGCGCCACCTGCCCCCGCCGGCACCGACGCGCAAGCGGCAGCAGCGGCTTCAGGCGAGATGCGCGCAAGCGAGCCCACGGCTGCTACTTCTGTGCCCGACCCGCGCCGTGGCTCCATCTCGCGAGTGCGCTTCCCGTTCGGAGTGAGCGGCTCGTGGCTTGACACGCAGCCCTCCTTCAACATTGCCAGCGGCGACATCGGCGAGGCGCTCGTGACCCCTCCCGCGCTGGACCAGGCCGCGGGCGCCGCGTCCACCTCAGACGCGCACCTCGACGCCACGCGGGCAGCCTCGCTCCCGGTGGGTGCCGCAAGCGGCGGCACGCAAGCTCCGCAGTCGCCGGCGGTGCTGCCAACGTCCTCGCCGCTCAGCACGGACGAGTGGAGGGCGCAGATGGCGGCGGACGTGCTCAACTACGACCAGCTGCTGCAGCGGACCGCAAGGTGCGTTCGTCGGTCGGACGTCGCGAATGTTTTTGGAGCGCGCAACACACAACTGCATTCGCTCACCCCCGAAGCGAACCTGCCAGCACTTGCCCTCTGGGCCTCGTCTGCTTGTGCTCGCACGCACGCAGGCTGCACAGCACGGGCTCCAGCTCCATTCAGCCCTTCGGCCTCACCGGCAGCACCGGCACCCTCGCCGCCCCCCCCACGCCCTCCCCGCCCCGCCACCAGCCGCCCCCGCTGCACCACTCGCACCACCCGCACCACCTGCTGCCCAACCACATCCTCAGCCCTCAGGAAATGGCGTCGCTGCGCGGGTCACTGAGCTTCAACCCGTACGCGCTGCGCCACACCTCGCAAGCGTCAGCTAGCACCCGCAGCGGCCTGCTGCACTCGTCCAGCCTGGCACAGCCCTTTGGAGCGATGATGGTGCCCTCTCACCCCGCGCCAGTGGTGCCGCAGCAAGGCCTTTATCACCGCACCACAGGATCATCCTCGTCTCAGGTGTGTGCGCCGCTGCATGTTGAGATGGCCATCCACCGCACCAAGCCAGCAAGGATGTCAATGATGCAGCATTCGCTTGACGCACGTACCTGCCCACTCTAACCTCTCACGCACGCAGGCGCGGATCGGCACTGCCACCACCACCTCCATCCAAGCCACCGCCAGCACCGCCACCGCCACCAGCCCCACAAGCACCGCCGCCGCCGCCACCCTAGCCCCACATCACATCTCCCCCAACCTCCCCAACCTCCTCGCCTTGCACGGCGGCCTCGGCAGCACCTCTACAACCACCGCCTCCTCCCCACAACACTTCCAGCTGCTCCACCTCGCCGCTGGCTCACACGACCCCCTAGCCCTCATGAGCACGGCAGCACGCGCCGCCGCCGCGCAGTCCTTCATGGCACCACCACCAGCGGGCGACGACGCACACAACAGCGCCCACACCAGCATCCTGCCGGGTGTGCGGGCGGGGCGGGCGGCGCCTGTCGTGCCGCAGCGGGCTGCCAGCATGCCGAGCCGTTTCGACATGTGGCAGGGCATGCTTGGAGGCACGTGGGCTGTGTGGCCTGACGTCACTGCCGCCGCAGCAGCTGGCAGCGGGCCTTTACCCGGCGTGGCTGCCGGCAGCAGCGCAGTGGAGCGTAGAGGCGGGCGTGATGCGTCAGGCGGCACTGCCAGCGGCCCCATGCCAGTGGTCAGCAGGGCGGGTGCAGGAGCGCCATATGGCGTTGGCAGCGGTGCGCCCTCGACTACCACGGGCGCCACACCAGCAGCAGCGCCTGGTGGCACCAGGACACCATCCGCCGCCTGGGGCGGCCACTCGTCACAAGCACACGCCGCATCAGGCGTCAGCGTCACCCTCGCACACCAGGTGGTGCAGCTGGAAGCACCCCGCCCGCGCCTGGTCATCTCCACCGGGCGCAGCACCGCACACTACAGCGGCAGCAGCGGCGGCGGCGGTGGCAGCAGCAGGGGCAGCGGCGCGTCTCGCCTGCCGGTCGGTGGCAGTGACTCCCAGCTCTTCACCTTTGCACCCGTCACCTCCCCGACCAGCTTTGCTGGTGGCAGGACGGGGTGGAGGACGGCGCCACTGCCTGCGCCACTGCACCTCCGGGCCCTCCACACGAGCTCCAGCCTGGGTGCTGACCCGCAGCGTGAGGCGAACTACATCAAGCGGGGACCGTACTCTAGCCGTCAGGAGATGCTGTCGCTCATGCACCAGGCCCTGGGTCAGGGCTTGCAGCTGGCCAGCGCCCCGCACGCGCTGCTCAGCGCCACGGCCGCCGCCGCCGCCACCTCCACCGCTGCCGCGTCCACCACAGCCAGCGGCGCGCGCGGGGGGGCACAGTTTGCGCCAGCGCACGCTGCGGACGCGCGTTGGTCGGCGAGCGCACCGCTGGGTGGCGTGCGGCTGACGGATGCCATACAACACGAGATGCAGCGGCAGCAGCGGCACCAGCAGCACATGCTGCAGCGGCGGAGCTCCAGCAGCACCACCTCGGCATCTGTCCTGCAGCACGTCGCCACAGCGCCCCAACAGGCGATGCTGCCTGGCAGTGCCGATGCCACTTGGTTCCTGGAGCAGAGCCAGCAGCCGTACCACCACCACTCGCACCAGCACCACCAGCACCACAGCCACAGGCAGCAGCACTCAGCTGGCGCAGCAGGCCCGAGCTATTCATACATGCTCCCGCACATGGAAGGCCCTGCTGCTGCCGGCTCCCCGCCCCACGCACCGCACAGCATGTCAGACGCAGGCCTGAGCGCCCTCCTCTCCACGTCCTCTCCACCCGGCCTGCAGCGCACCGTCTACCCGCCTCACCCTCACAGCAGCCCACTCGAGCAGCAGCAGCACCTCGCCCACCACCACCACAGTGGCGGCGCAAGCTACAGCGCCGCCGTCAACGCCGCTGCTGCCGCCCACGGCGCAGCGCTGCTGCAGGAGGCGATGATGGCGTCTGGGGAGCGGCTCGCCACCGAGGAAGAGAGGACCTCCCTGGGCCTTACTGGCGGCTCAAGCGCAGGCAACGGGGCGCAGCTGCAGCACACGGCGTCGCTCCCACGCAGCTCACTGGCCACCAGCCGCAGTTCCAATCCTTCGCGGCTGAGCACGCTGGCGTCTATTCCAGAGGGTGCTGCGCTCACATCAGCGATTGCGGCGGCGGCGGCAGGTGGCGCGCAGTTCCTTGCCAGCGGCGGTGGTGGCGGCAGCGGCGTGTGGACGGTGCCGGCCAACGCGCACACGGGCGTGCTGCCGCCGCGTCAGGGCGGTCGGAGCAGCGGCAGCAGCAGCGGCGCTGACGCGGGTGGCGCGGTGGTGCCGGCGCACAGCGTGGGCGCGACGGTGGGCAGCAGCGGCAGCGGTGATAGCGGCGGTTGGGGCCGTGGGGTGACGCTGGGTGACGGGGCGGATGGGGCGCAGGCGCGTGATGCGGGTGGTCATGAGACGGGCAACGCTGGCGAGGAGGAGGGCAAGCAGCAGCAGCAGCAGGATGAGGAGCCAGCTGATCCGCTGCGGTGGCTCCAGAGCAGCTTGGGCGAGGAGGAGGTCACGGACGCCGGTGTGCAAGCGTCGGCTGAGGAGAGCGAGGACGAGGAAAACAGCAGGAGCACCTCTCGCCTGCAGCTGCAGCCTGTGGCGATGGCTGCTGCTGCGCGGGGTGACGGGTCGGGCAGCAGGGAGCGGGTGCAGCAAGCCGGCAGGGAGGACAAGGGAGAGGAGCATGAAGAGGACCTGGACAGCAGCGCCCACGCCCTGCTGCGCAGCTTTGGCCTGCCGCACTCGCGCCACCGCCATCATCCGCACCGCAGCGGCGGCAGCAACAGCCAAGCCACCACCTCCGCACCCGCCGCTGCGTCGTTCGCGCCGTCAGCAGCTCCAGCCCCACCTCCGCTGCAGTCACACATTGTGAGCACTGAGGCTGGCACTTACTACACCGCAGGCAGTGGCGGCCTCAACGTGACGGGCTGGCTGCTGGACCCGTCCACAATGCACGCGGGCGGTGCGGTGGATAGCCCTCCGCAAGGGGACGCTCTGCCAACGGCGGCAGCAGCGGTGCGGCGCCAGGGCACCAGCGGCAGGGAGTTGAGTGCGGCGCTGTCTACGCCTGCTGCGTCCGCTCCGTCTGTGGGTGGCGGGCAGGGGGCGCTGGAGCTGTCCGGCCTGCTGCCACTCACGGCGGCATCTGGCTCGGCGCCACCATCCCTGGCGGCAATCAGGCGGGTAGGTGCGAGCGCAGGCAGCGGCAGCCCGGCACTGGCCGCAGGGACGCCAGGGGCAGGTTCCCAGGGCGACTATCGCTCGCCTTGCTCATCGTCCTCCCTATCGCCCTCCTGGGCGTCCTCCACACCAATGTCCGCCGCTGGTGCACCACCACACCGCGCGTCGGCCCCACAGAGCACCGCCGCTGGCTCGAGCGCTGCTGCCACCACTCGCGGCAGCAGCTTGGGCCGAGCAGCTGCTGCGGAGGGTGCGGCGCCAACGCTCGAGTGCGAGTGGCCCACGCCACGGTTGCCCTCGCTGGTCGCCGCTGCGAGTGGGGCGTCTGCCGGGTTGCCGCCGCGGCATCAGCTGCAGGACAGGCTGGCAGCGGCGCTGGATTCGCGTGCTGCCGACGCGACCTCGCTGCAGGTCAGCAGCCAAGGGGGGATAGCGGCGGCAGCAGCAGGTTCTGCTGGCTTCGATGGGCATGCGGGGCCCTCCACGCTGCACCCGCAACGCGGCAGTGCTGGGTCAGCTCGCGCGTTCTCATCCGCGCTGCGCCACCGAGGCAGCCGCAGCACGGTGCCCGCGTCTCCGCCCCTGCACCCGCGCCACAGCAGCCACTACCCGCACTCGTCCCGCGAGGGCGGCGGCAGTCGAGACAGCTTCACGACGGGGGCGTCGAGCGAGGCGGCGTGGGCGCGCGTGGCGCCGGCGGGCAGCGACACGGACGATGAGCAGAAGCGTGAAGGTGCTGCTGCGGCCTTCCTGCCCGTCGACGGCATCGTTGAGGGCCAGCCAGCCTCAGACCAGGTGCGTGGGGACGTTGGTGGGCCGCGGCGACTCAACATTGCGCACTGAACGCTATGCAGCTGTCTGGTGCCTGGTGCCCGCACGCCACCGCGTTGCTGCGCTGCTCGATGGCTTCGCTCGCAGGTCGCGCCGCCAGCGGACGCATCGACCTCGGCGCTGCTGATGCAGTTGCCGGGCTCGACTGTTGGCTCGGAGGTTTCGTCCGCGCTCCTGCTGCCCGGGTCGGTCACCGGTCTCAGCAGCGCGCGCAGCAGCAGCGTCGTCAAGGCCACGGTGGTCCTGGCTGTCGCGCCCTCGGCTTCGAGCCGCAGCTCCAGCGTGCTGCAGCGTGCCGGCGTGGTGAGCGCGGGAAGCATCACCTGCGGCGCCGGCAAGGCCAGCGAACTCAGCGCCCTGAGTGAAGAGGAGGGCGAGGTGGAGGCCGCGCCCCAGGCGACCGTGCCCCACACACTCATCATCAAGGCCGCTCCAGGCAGCATGCTGCTGCACACGCATCAACAGCAGCAGCAGCAGCAAGTAGTCGATAGCTTCGCTGCCGGCGTCCAAGCGATTGGCGCCGTCACTGCTGCAGCGGGCAACAAGGACGGTGCGATTGTCGGCGGCGGCAGTGCGGGGCCAGGCCAGCCGCGCGTGGTGTACACGGCGCCGCCTGGTGACGGGCACGCATCTCTGGTGACCTGGACGGGTGGCGCGGGTGGCTCAGCCGCCCACACGGTGCCTCTGAGGCGCACGGTGGACGTGGTGGACGGGGCCCACACGTACCAGGGGGGTGGCCGGGGCGAGCTGCGACTGCACGGCAACGCGCTCTTTAGCGCGCTGACGGAGCTGGACAGGCTGCGGGAGCTGCCTTAGGGGTGGTGAGGCAGCGGCAGACGGGGCACGCAATGTGATGCCGGAGTGATGCGCTGCAGCGGTGGGGCAGCGGCAAGGCATGCCATGTGGAGCTGTGGTGATGCGCCGTAATGATGCGCCTCGGTGGGGGCGCACCTGAGGGTGGCTTCAGCTGGGAGTGAGTGTGTGGCTGCCCTTGGGCGTTGATGCACCTTGGCGGCGCACCCAATATGATGTGTGGGTCAAGCTCTGGACAAAGTGAAACATACACTGCATGAAAGAGGGCGGCTTGCTGGCCTCGATGCATGGAAAATGCTGGCTGGCTGGTGTGCGCATGATGAGGGACAGTAGATGAGACTTTCGCATCAGGCTCCTCGGGGCACACACACAAGAGGACCGTGCCCTGCAGCATGGAATCGGGTCCGTGCACGCAGGAGACGTGGCAAGGCCTCCTGGAGGGTGGCTGGCGTGCCGACGTGCGGCGTCAGCCCCCCAGTTGATGGCACTGTCTGGAGCGTTTGGGAAGATGGGACCTCTTCTCTCCTTCTCTTCTTTGTCACGAAGTCTCTGCGTCTCCAGGCGCTCCCTGTTCTCCGCCCTTGAAGGCAGTTCTCTCATGGGTGCGGCGGATTCTTTCTCCCTAGTCCCCAGTCAGGTGGCGCTCAACAGCGAGGAGGAGCGCGCTTCAGTGCTTTGGTAGTATCAGACCCCCTAGGGTCACCCCACGCCGTACCCATACGTATCAGCCCCTGGTTTCCCGTTCGTATGCGTGTGTGCACGTGTGTGTGCTGGCGAGTGCAGAGCCGGCACCAGGCCTTTTATGTTTCTGTTTTTCGGCAAGCAGGAGAGCGAGAAAGTGGTGAGAGAGAGTAGCATGATTTGTGAGGTCTGCGTTGCACATGTGACGGAGGGTGGCGGGGGGCCGGAGTCACAGGTGAGACCCGGCCTTATGGGCGGGCATGGTGGGGTGCGGACGCCAAGTGGTGAGGGAATACCAGCATTCCCACGGGGGGGGAGATGTATCGGTCTTTTCAGGATTGCTGCGGTGGTAGTAGCCCCCATTTCAACGTTCCTCTTGACCCCGTCTTGCTTCGCAAGCAGCGCCAAAATGGTTGGAAAACTTCTCCTTTCTCTCAGCTTCCAAAGACTTCTCTCTTCACGTGTGCGGTTAGTCCTCCCTCCAAAGGTTCGCATGATTTCGTTCTGGGGCCGTGACCTGAAAGGCGCTTTTGCCTTTCAGGCGCCGAGGCTGGGGCGGCGCACGCAAAGGAGTGGGCCGGTTGAATGAGAGTGTGTGGGCTCGCTTTCATGATGGGTGAGCGTCGTGCATGGTGTGGCCTCTACCCATGCATGCCCTTGACAACGGTACACACTTGCAGCAGCTGGGTGGAACGAGGAAGGAGGGGCCGTCTGGTGCTGCCGCCTGCAACACATTGCAGGCAAGCCAAAGGCCGCGTGGCAACGCTGGAAGGAAAGGAAAGGGCTGCAGTGCTTTGTGAACATGATGTCAAGCGTGTGGCATCGGTTGGTGGTGGTGTGGTCACTCTGCGCCTAGTGGCGCGCTGAAATGCACGTTGTGCTTGCGCAACCCATCTTGCGTGCGGCTTCACAACGAAGCCAAGGTCGGCGTGGCGTGGGTTGCGGGGGCCTTGGGGTTGCCTTGCTGCCTGGCAGGAGCGCGGGTGAGAGGGTGGTGTGGGTAATCAATGGATACGCTCGCCAAGGCAGGGCCAGGAGATGCACGTTGCTTGATCCTTGCCGTCGGCTGGCAAGCTCTGGTGCTGGTGGGATTGAAGGGCGTTGACTTGGCGGGGCGACTGTGTGTTGACCCTCGGCGCGTTGACTTGATGCGAAGTGGGAGTGAGTGTGGGGGTGTAAGAGTCAAGTTGTCAGACCTTGGGAGCACCTGGGTGACACGGCGTGGCGTGGAGGTGAAGGAGGGAGCAGCGCACGTGGCCCACAGTTAACGCAGCTTCTGCCGTTGGCTGTGCTGGCAGCTGCCGTCTTTGTCGCTCGGCCCTGAAACATTTGCGGAGGGCACTTGGCAACCCAGTGGTGTAAGTCTTGTGCGTGTCCTGCTTTGATGACGGCTGCGACGCTTACTCTGTGTGTCACGGCGCCGGAAGAGAAGTGCGCTGATGCTTGCGAGGGAGGCTCTTGCAACGTGACGCAGTGTGCATCGTGGACCAGGCGAGCAGACGACGACGCAAGTGGAAAGCAACGGCAACAACAACCATGCGCACACCTTTTCCGTCTTAAGCAGCATATGGTTATTAGCAGCAAAGGGACCTCCATTGACAGGGAGACACGGGCAGCACTAATCATCTTCAAAGCATGATGGGCGCGGACGCGGGCACCACGTGCAGCCCCCTGTGTGTGTGTAGCGTGCAAACGGGGCGGCAGGCCGCATCAACCAAGGCAGCACCTGCCCCACTGCCCTCAGGGCAGGATGGGCGCGGGCACCAGGCGGAGCTCGGGCGCGCCGTTGGTGATGTGCGTGGCCGGGATGAAGCCGAACTGCGGCGCTGGCGTCTTGGGCATGGACCAGGTGCACTGGCGGGCGAGGTAGGCAATGATGAGCTTGATCTCGAGAATGGCCAGGTCACGCCCCAGGCACGCGTGGGCGCCCAACCTGCACAGCGCCACAGCAGCAGCAGCCAAGGCGCGCGCTGTGCCAGCGTTGTTGCCAGCGTAGCGTGCAATCTGTACGCTGGTGAAAAGCTCTGGCTTCCTTGGAGCCCAAAGGTGGGAGGGTGCGCACTGGCTCGCCTACCTTTTCCTGCTGCTGTCCCTGGTGCCTTGGCGCTGCGGCTGGTCTCCCCGTTTGCCAGCTACATCTACACACAAGTTCACTCACAGAGGTCGAGGTGGTGCGTGCGATGTGCGCACTGGCCCACTCACCCAAAGAGGTAGAGGTGGCGGGGGAACTCATTGTCCAGCCAGCGCTCAGGCTTGAAGCACATCTGCACCCGCACCACACACGGCACGAGGTGCACGCACGCGGTGCACACACGGTACCGGGCGCCCAAACGGATGCGAGTCACAGCTAGCGCAATTGAGACTGGCACTCAGTCGTGTGGCTCCGGCAAGGCTCTCCATTGCGTCCCACCCCAGGCTCTGTGGGGCAAGAGAGGCTGCTGCTGCGCCCATGGGAGGCCAGAGTGCTGTGCTGCTCGCTTGTCCCGAGCTCCCCCTCTGCGCGCTCCTCTCAGTGCATGGGCCTTGGGTGGCTTGCGCACCTGCCACCTGGCCACGTTGTAGTCTGCTGGCATGTCGTCCTTGCCCAGTGCTGGCAAGCCCTTGGACTCGGCATAGCGTACGGCGTCCAGGGCCGAGGCAAGGGTGAATGAGAGCATGAAAAAGCGGCCCTTCTTGAGCGTGTAGCCTCCCACCTGCACAGGGCGGGGAGGCAGCATGGCACGGCCAACAGCGCGACAGATAGATAGCCCAACCGTTCAGCCGTTGGTAATTAAGGTGCACGGCACCAGCCACAGGGCGAATCAGCTGGCTGTTGACAGCTGACGGCGATTAAGGTGCGTTTCAGGGCGACGATCCCTCACCTCCACGTCCCAAGGTGCGTGGCAACAATCCCTCACTCACCTCGACGTCCTGCTTGAGCCTGCGGAACGAGGCGTGTGCGCTGGGCAGCAGCCGCATGGTCTCGCGCACGGTCGCGTCCAGGTAGGGCATGCTGGCACCCAGGTCGCTGAAGGAGATGTCGACACTACCAGTGCGCTTCACCAGCGCCGCCTGTCAGGCAAGCAGCAGGGTGTCCAGAGGCAGCCGTTGGGACATTGGAAGAGGCACGAAGGGCTATTAGGCCAGTACCGAGGCAAGGCTGGTGTGAGGGATGGTGTGAGCAGTGTGCCAACCATCGCCAGATGGCGGGGAAGCTCCGTTAGCGTTGAGCTGCGGGACACCTGATATGCCCATGGTGCGCCGAGAGTGGACGTGAAGAATCTCTCACTCCCACGTGGCCCACGTACCTGCTCTGCGCGGATCTTCTCCTGCACGTCTGGCCGCACCGCCGTGGCCACCATCACCGACAGCAGCATGTTGGCCGTGGTCTCAGTGCCAGCCACGATGCTCTGCAGCAGCAGCGGCACAAGGCACACAGCAAGAAACACTCAGCTCCTTCTGCAGCACTGTGGCACCTGTCACAATCACGCTGCAACAATGGTGATCATGTGCAGCACAACCACGTCTGCTTGTGCTGTCAAGTCCATGAGGAAGCGCCTACCACTCACCAACGCGTTTGCTGAGTGCAGCCCGTGGCGCACACCACCTGGGCTGGGCTGTTGCCTAATCTTTCCTCGCTGCTGATCAGTGCTGCCTTGGTTGCCGCGGCTGGGCCGCCCCGTTTGCAAGCGCACACGCCCACTTGTGCCGAA
>QAXK01003447.1:0-34035 GCA_004335735.1 Chlorella sp. KRBP | reverse complement strand
GGCTGGGCTGTTGCCTAATCTTTCCTCGCTGCTGATCAGTGCTGCCTTGGTTGCCGCGGCTGGGCCGCCCCGTTTGCAAGCTACACACACCTTCCCCTCGCTGCTGCTCCCTGCTGCCTTGTTTACCGCGGCTGGCTGCCCTGGTGTGCAAGCCGCACACGCATGCGCGCACCTGGGCCATGCGCGTGGCCAGCGCCCGAGCCGTCACGTCGTCGTTCGCATCCACGTTCTCCTGCAGGGCAACACACACACACACAGGCGTGGCAAGGAAGCCCTTGCAGGCAACATGGCGAGGAGGAGCGTCACCACTACGGCTAGCCACCACGCCAACACACATTACCAGGCCACCTCGCCAATTGTCCCATGACCGAAAGCATTGGCGGAAGCCGACTGTGCTGCAGCAAGTGCCCCTGCCCCTCCCAAACCGTACCCCTAACTCAAGCCCTAGCCCAAGCCCTCACCACGACCATGGCCTTGAGCAGGTCCATGCCAGGTGGTGCGCCCGTGTCCGCCTCCACCCTCAGGGGGCCGCCGGGGACCAGGGGAGGGAAGCGCTTCTCAAGCAGCTGGCCCAGCACCTGCACGTGCCAGCGTCTCGCGGTAGGGTGTGAGTGCTTGCGTGTGTGGGGCCACAATGCTCCGCCGTCGTGGACAGCGCATGGGTGGCGGCACAGCACACTGTGTCTGTGTGGGTGGGGGTGGCAGCACGCAAAGCTGTGGCTACTGTATGAGTTGCGGGGCGCCCCGATGTGCACTGGATTGGGCGCCTGAAAGTGCTGTTTTGAGGTGCCCAACACGGCATCACTCTGTGGCCACCCAGCGCGCTCACGTTGAAGTACTTGTTGCGCAGGTTGTAGGCCTTCCACCTGCGCGCATGTACAGGAGCAGGCACAGGAGCAGCTGAGTAAGTGAGGCGGTGTGGGCATCAGATTGGGTCAGGAGCAGCATCTCCCACAGTGCCCAGGAGCAGCACCTCCCACACATTGGCCGACCCTTCAAGTGCTTACCATGAGGTGCCGGGCAAGTAGATAGGTGCTGCAAAGAGCCCTCCTTGCACCGTCATGATCATGTGCGCAAGCTCCTCCAGGTTGACCACGCCCTCGATGTTGAAGCTGACGATGGGGCCCATGGCCAGGGCCACGAACAGATGGCGGATCTGAGCAGGACGGAGAACATGGGGCGCTTGCCATGGCATTGCTCCCGCTCTTGCGGAGTACCCGACAGAGTGCACAGATTCACGCTCTGGCAAAGCTGCTGGACTGCAGCCCACGTCTGGGCGTTGACATACCTTCAACCACTGACATGCCTCTTAAGAATCTAAACCGATGCAAAGTTCACTGGACAGGACCGCCACCGTTGCAACAGCAACAGCAGTAGCCTCACCTCGTCGTCCACGCGCACCACAGCGTCCTTGCCCTTGCTGCACGCGTCCAGCCACCTGGCCACGTGCTCGGCAATGATGCGCTTGACGTCGGGGAAGGCCGACCTGATGTTCTGCGGCAACAGCGCGCCCTGCTGGTGCTTGCGCTGCGCAGCGCACACGCCACCCGTTGCATGAGCGCAAGGGTCAGGCGTGTGTGTGTGCCACTTGCATATCGGGGCAGGTGAGTGTGGCCGGGCGGGAAGGCATCGCCACACAGGCCAACCAGACGTGCATTCGGTGGCTCGGTGCTGGCCAACATGCTGGTGATCTTGACGACCGCGCTGAAGCACCCTCGAGTCATCAGGTTGGGGTACAGCATGGGAACTCACGAAGATCTTGTGGCGGGCGCCCCGGCGGTTGTACATGTTGCCCAGCAGCTGCGTGTTGAGCATGTGTGCGTTGGCAGCATGGCACACACATTGGAGCGTTGAGCCTCTCATCAGGAGCATCTGTGTGCGTGATCCTGGTGCACACGCTGCCCACATGTGCCTGGCCAGCTGGTGCTCACGCTGCCTGCCACGCACGGCACTGGTGCGCGCAGGTGCAAGATGATCATCCCCGCTGGTCCTTGGTGCCCTGACGCGGCAGCGGACTGCCCTGATTGCGAGCAGTACTTGCCAACAAGCATCAAGCACGCACTCACCGTGTTGAAGGTGCTGACGGGCAGCTCGGCGCTCACAATGTTGGTGTCCGTCATCGCCCCCTTACACAGCTGCATAGTAACGGGACGAGGGAGGCGCGGCACGCACGGCCGCAGACAGCCTGTTGGTGCCGTGGCGCCCGGGTGGCTGCCTGCTGCTGATCACTGGTGCCTTGCAGCTGCATTGTGTGCATGCATGAGCATTGGCCGTCCAGCTGTGGCGTGCACAGGCGCCCCGCACGCCTGCGTAGCGTCCCTGCTTGGTCTGCCCGCACCTCTGGATCGGCGATGACGTATGTTGGCTGGCCCAGCAAGTGCGCCCGGAAGACGCTGCCATAGCGCCGGAAGCGCCGCCACCTGCAGGTGCACACACGGGAGCCCCATGGCTGCAGGTCTCGCAACGACCCACCTGCTCCGCTGCAGCTGCACGGCTGCATGGCTGGCACGCCGCAGGCCTAGCAGCAGCCCGCCTGCATCGCCAATGGCTGCACAGCGCTCACACGAAGCTGGAGAGGTCGGAGACGAACTCGGGCGTCTCCCCCTGCAGGCCATTCGCATGCGTGCACGCAGGGTGGCACATTGCATGAGCACGGGCACGTGGATGCCGTTTGATCACGCTGCGAGCTGCTGGCTGGAGGAGGAGGCAGGCGCACGTGCGTGGCTTGCTCGAGCCACAGACGCGTCTGCGCACCCTTTGGCCCCTGACCTGACGCGCACCACGAATGGGATGAAGAAGAGCGGGCCTGGAGGCTCCTTGGTTCGGATCCTGTGGGCCTTGAGCACCTCGATCGAAGCGAGCCCCACCACGCCCAAGGCGACCGCGCCTCCTGCGACGCTCCACCACAGCTGGCTCGAGCCAGCGCTGCTGCTGCTGCTACCGGTCGCGACCGTCATCTCGCTTCTTGTGTTCTGCGGTTCTCAAGGTGTCTCATGCGGGCAAGTCCAAGTCAACATCCGTCATCTGCACAACCATCCCACAGCACCATCCGTGGTCGCCGCCGATCAAGTCACGCCTGCCGCTGCAATGGCGCACACCGGTCCTGCGCCGACTGCTCCTGCTCCTCTCTGGGCCGTTTGCGCGTGTCTGCGGGGCCGCCCGACAGCACCTGCACCACCACCGCCGCCCCCGCCGCTGCCCCTTCCACCACCGCACCGCCATCCGCATCCCCATCCACCGCCATGGGGCCAGGCCCAGCTTCACAGGCCCCGCTGGCCGTCGTGGCAGGCTGCTGCTGGGCCACGCAGTTGCCTTGCTGCTCGGCTGCCATTGCTGCTGGGTCCGTCGCCCCGTTGCCTTGAGAGGCCGTTTGCTGGAGCTCCTGCAGCACCCTGAGCGTCTCGTCCACACTGCGCCCCACTGGCAGGTCGTTGACCATGATGTGCTGCAGGCACACGAGGCACACGTTGATGGCATGCAGCAGGTGAATGGTAGGTGCCCTGAGGTGATGCTGCTGCCCGTGCCGCCAGACAGCATGCCCTGGCCCCGTACGTCACATGGGCAGACACCATGGGCCCCGTGCACGCGCACCTGCAGCACGCCCTCTGGAGAGATGATGAAGAGGCCCCTGCAATGGACAAAGCACCAAGGTCGGGTTGTGCGCGGTTTCTAGCTTGCACACAGGTGGCCAGTCCGGTTGTGTGCTTGGCTGTGGGAAGCGCAGGAGCACAGGCACACCAGCAGTGGCGCCAAGTGATGCAAATCTGAGTTCAAGGCAGCTTGCCACTAAGCGAGGGCTGTAGCTTGCCTGAGCGCCACCCCTGCGTCCGGTCCCTCGGTGATGAGCACGCCATAGTCCTTGGCCACCCGCCTGGTCAGGTCAGACAGCAGGGGGAACCTGCACCCGCACAGGCCGCCCTGGCTGCGCGGCGTGTTGATGAAGGCTAGGTGCGCAAACTTGCTGTCGACGCTCACGCCCAGCACCTGCAGGTTGGGTGCAGAGCACGTGGGCAGTTTTTAGAGAGAGCGGATGCTGGTCGGGGACCATCAGTAAGCATTCCAAGCCCAACGAGCTCACATTGGGCCCGTGCTGCTGCCTACGCAACAGCCTGCATGCCCACCCACTACTGTGCAGCAACAGCAGTGTTACCTCGGCGTTGAGGGCTTGGAAGCGCTCGAGGCTGTCAGAGAAGGCAGTGAGCTCCGTGGGGCACACTGCAGCCACATGCGCTGGGCCAGAGCACAGTCATTTAGCTCAGGGCCCTGGCTCTGCCGTGCTGCTGCTGTGCTGCCGCTCACTGCTGCTGTGCTGTCACTCACTGCTGCTGTGCTGCTGTGCTGCCGCTCACCAAAAGTGAAGTCCAGTGGACTGCACGCACACGAGCAGAGCATAGAGCATGGGCAAGTCTGGTGAGCTGGCGTGCCTGAGGATAGGCGCAAGGCGTGAGTCACCTCTGCAGCGCACTCACTAGAAGAAGAGGACGAGGTGCTTGCCCTGCAGGCACACAGACAGCCACGGGCAGGCACGGGCGGTCAGCCGTGCGCGCCCACGTGTGTGAGCGCTATGCAGGCCTTGGCACACACCCTTACCTTGTAGTCGCCCAAGCTCGCGGTCCTGAACTGCGAATGCATGCGCCCATGACGAGGCGGAAGCTCAGCATGGGTCGCCGTGTCGCTCGAAATTACAAGCCGTCTCCACGCCGGCGCTTACCTGGCCATCCGCTTCAACCGCCTCAGCCTGCACAAGCGCAATGTGCAGCATGCATGCAGCTGCTTGGTAGCGTGAGAGCGAGGATCGAGCGAGCGCGTGCACCCGGGCGGGGCGCCACGCGTGCCAGATCTCCATCATGATGCCTCTACCAAGTGGCACGCCACGCCGACTGCAGCGCCACCGCGTGCTGCATGGTGTCACGCAGCCTTTGCGAGCGCTGATCAGCTGCAAGCGCGGGCAGTCTGCGCCTGCCCACCTCGAAGTGTGGTGCCGGCCTCCCCAGTTCCGGGAGCATTCCTCTCTTCTGTGCAGTGAGGTGGTTGACGGTCGGCACGTGCGCTGACGCCACTCTGCGCCTGGGATCGCTCTGCGTGATCAGCATGGCGAAACGCGGGCCCACAAACGGTCGCGTGCGGGGAAGCACGCGATGGAGGCCTGCAAGCGCTGGTGCTCGCCACGATCAGCAGTCAGGCACGCACTCACTCTGTAGAGGGCAAGGCGGAGGGCAAGTTTGGCTCATCACGTTGCAGGAGCAGGAGCAGCAGGAGCAGGAGCAGCGATGGGGCAGGCGGCCAGCAAGGGGCCGACGCCTGAGGAGCTGGTGGAGAGCCTGGAGGCCGGCAACACCGAGATGTTCGTGCAGGTGGTCGCCAAGAGCCACAAAGCAGCACGGCGCATTCTGCGCGAGAGGAACGGCGACACAGGGATGCACATCATGGCAATGCAAGGCCTGCTGAACGGCATGATCGAGACTACAGCCCTGGTCATCAAGTCGCACGAGCAGGACAAGTGAGGAGCTCTGGGGTTCCTCGCACAGATGGTGCAGTCTGGCGCAGGTGCAGGTGCAGCAACTGGGTGCTGGGCCTGGGTGTGTGTGCGTCACGCAGGGGTGCCGCGTTGTCCGCGCTCGAGGTCGCCAAGCTGTGCTACAAGCTGTCCAACATCCGCAACGACCGCGGGCGCACACCGCTTATGCTGGCTGCCAAGGGCGGGCACGACGAGGTGGTGGGCTTCCTGCTGGAGCATTACGTGAGTGGGCAGGCGGGGCAGGGCATCTCGTCAGGCGTGCGCCATCGGTTGACTAAAAGCAGTGATCGACAGCCATGACACCTGCACTACTGTATCCATCACTAGCGGAGACTCAATCGCAATGTCCGAGGAATGGCAGGTGCCCAACGCACCTTGTGCCACTCCTCGTCACCAACGCTGCTGCAGGGCAACGTGTGGCTGCGCGACCACATGGGCGGCGCGCACGCCGTGCACTACGCCGCCTCCGCCGGCAAGGACAGCTGCGTGGTGATGCTGGTGGAGCACGCCAAGCAGCACCCGCCGCCGCCCAGCGCTGCCGTCATGGTGCACCAATCGTGAGGCCACGCACCATGACGCATCAATGATTGTATTCCATGGGACGGGATGGGAGCAGCGGGCATGGTTGCATTCCATGGGACGGGATGGGAGCAGCGGGCACGATTCAATGATTGTATTCCATGGGACGGGATGGGAGCAGCGGGGACAGGGGAGCTGCAGCACAGCGCTGGGTGGTGCCTGGGCCAGGGAACGAGCTGCAGCACACGACGGGCAGGGCCACACTGGGAGCTGACAAGAGGGTGGTTCACCTTGTCCCAACTGTTGGCCGTGCAGGCTGCTGGAGATGGGCACGGTCAACGGCCTGACCCCCCTGCACTACGCGGCGTGGCACAAGCGGCCCAGCACCATCCTCAAGCTGTGCCAGCAGGGCGCCTCCCTCTACGCGCGCTGCACCTGGGGCTCCGTGGGGGACTCGGTGAGGCAGCACAAGCCATACACACACACGTTGCTAGAGCGGTCCTGTGTGAAGCCCGCCAGAATACCATGCCATGCCAGGATCATGGGGCCCGTGGTGGACTCAGTAAGGCACCAAACTACACACTGCCTGGCAAGCACGAGCGTCCAATGGAGCCTGAACAGCCAAGGAAGTGCGTGGCAGCAGGGCACGCACGGCGGCTCAGCCCTAGCGACGAGGGCTTCACACCTATCTATCGTTTAGGCGCAACAGCTGGGACAACAGCTATGCAAAACAGCTGGGAAGGTCGCGATGGGGGTCTAGGCGCAACAGCTGGGGCAGCGCTTCCGTGCGTGGCTTGTGCCACCAGACCCCTGTCCCGCCTGAGCCAGCCTGACCTACCTACTCCTGCTCCGCTGTGCCCCTGCGTGGTGTGGTGCAGATCCCATGTTCGGCGGGGTCGACGCCGCTGCACATCGCGGCGCTGACGGGCTCGCTGCGCTGCGTCAAGGCGCTGCTGCAGGTCTATGTGAGTGCGCTACGGGCACGCATGCAGCCAGCGGTTTATCATTGGGATGGTCAGTGCAGCGCAGGACTTGGCACTGCATGCGGTGCTGGACTCCCCGGAGGCAGTGGGCAGTGGGTAGGGGCTGGAGCCCAGTACCTCGCAGCCTCATGCCGTGCTCCCTGCAGCCTTGGAGGGCCTCCATGCACCACCTCTCCACAATTTGTCGTCCTCCCACGCAGGCTCTGGAGCAGGCCAACGCGGCGGAGGAGGCGGCTCGCACGGGGCAGGCGCCGCGCGCCGTGGCCGACCCACGGCTGCTGCAGGACAGGGTTGGCTGCCTGCCCTTCGCCATCGCCATGCAGGTAGGGCTTGCGGCTAGGGCTTTGGGCTGGGGCTTGCGCTGGTCACGGCCACGAGTGGTGGTGTGGGGTTGGGTGCAGACCAGGGTGTAGGACAGGGCTGGCCTACAGTCATGCTGCGCCGAGAAGATCGCCCCAGAGCTGATGTCAAGACGGCTGTGCTGTGCTGGTGTTGCGTGCCTGCGTGCAGCGCAACCACACGCGCCTGCTCCAGGCGCTGCACCCGTTCACCGCCCTGGCCGAGATCTTTGAAGACGACAGGCCGGATGAGCGCGTCATCGGCGTGCCGCGCCTGATAGAGCTGGCGGCCATGGTGAGTAGGGCTTGCAGTGGGCTTGGGTGGGGTTTCAATGAGGGCGATGGGGACTGGCATGAGTGGAAAGGGACCTCCGCGTTGGTGAGGGCTTCGATGCTTGGCGCCACGGCGGGACCTGTGTGTGTTGCGCTGACCCTCCAAGGCTGTGCCTATATACCAGGCAGTACGAACTGACAGACTGTGCTGCATGTTGCGTGGTGCCGCAGGCCGCGCAAAAGGTGCTTCTCAGCGAACTGGATGCCTGCGAACAGGCAGCCGCCGCCGCCGCCGCCTCCCACCACTCCCACCACCACACCCACACGCACGCAAGCGGCCGCGCCACGCCCCTCGTCACCACTAGCGCCGCACCCGCCGCCGCACCCGCCCCCACCACAGCCACAGCTGAGCCAGCCGTCGCTAGCCCCGCTCTGCCCGCCCCACCACCCGCCTCCGACCCTGATGCGGTGGTGGTGGGTGGCGCATTCGCCCTGGCGGCGGCAGCAGCAGCAAGCGCCATCAGCGGCGGAGGAGGAGGTGACGATGGTGCACACCGCACCAAGGCACCTGCCGCGCTGGCTATCTCGGGCGCCAGCAACGGGACAAACGGGAACATGGCCAGCCCAGTGCCATCCCCAGGGGCATCAGCAGCAGCAACGACAGGGGTGCCTCCAGCAGGGCGCTTGTCTAGTGGAGGGACAGGGGTGCCTCCGGCAGGGCGCGTGTCCAGCGGAGGGAGCCAGGGCCCACCCAGCCGCACCTGTGTGCCACTGCCCTCGCCCTTTGGCCAGCCGCACGCCAGCGTGCCAGCCTTTGAGGACGCACACGTACCATGCTCGGAGGCAGAGGGCGCGTCCACCTCCACACCAGCCGCTGCAGCCAACACTGCTATCCCTACCACCACCACCACCACCACCACCACCACCACCACCGCGGCTGAGGCGTCGGCGGCGGCAGCAGCAGCAACAAACAGCGTGAGCCTAGCGGGCGGCAGCGTGGACGCATCCACGGCAGCGGGCGGCGGCAGCAGCACGCACGCTGGCGCTCCGTCCCCCGTGCTCAGCACGCTCAGCACGCAGGCGTCGCTGGCCGAGCGCCGTGGCGCCTGGCGCCAGCGTGTGCCCAGCCTGCCCCGCGCCGCCACCTTGCACTACGCGACGGACCACACGGGCAGCGTGCACGTGGTGCTGCCCGAGTGGGGCGACGTGGAGGAGGAGGAGACGAGCACAGACAGCGGCGCTGGCGGTGACCGCAACAAGAACAACAGCAAGGCGCGGCGCAAGAGCAGCAGCAAGAGCGGCGTCAACGCTGCTGCGGCCGCCAACAGGAAGGGCAAGGAGAACTCCAGCGGCGGCGGTAAGGCAAAGACGCCGGGAGCAGCGGAGCCACTGCCGCCCCGTCGTGGCTGGCGCGGCGTGCTGGGCCGCCGCAGCGCCAGCAAGCGTGCGCCCGCTCCCACGGCATCCCCCGACGTGGAGCCGGACATGGAGGAGGAGGAGCGGGACCGCAACAGCGACACCATGGCTGCGTTGGGGTCGCCGCTGCTGCCCATGGGGTCTTCCTCGATGGAGCCGCGGCGCCGCAGCATCTCGCTGGCTGTGCTGGCGCGCAACAACACGCTGATCCCGTCCGAGTGGCACGCGCACGCCACGGCGATGCTCGAGGGGCAGCAGATGCCGAGCAACCTGACGCCGGTGGCGGCGGTGGTGCTGCAGCTGCTGGGCCTGGGGGACGTGCCGCAGGAGGACGAGGGTGGCGGTGCGGACGGTGCCACCACGGGTAACCAGCAGCAGCGGGTCGGCGGCGGTGGCAAGGAGAGTAATGGCGGTGCAACGGAGGGCAGCGTGGGTGGTACGCCGAGTAAGCAGCAGGGGGTGCCTGGGGCTGGGGTGGGGGTGGCGGCGGGTGGTGTGGAGGGCAAGCAGGCGTCGCCTGCGGTGGCGGGTGTGGGCGGCGGGGTGCGGACGCCGACGGCAGTGGGGGCGGAGGGTGCTGCGGGCGGGGACATCACGCCGGGCGGGCCGTCGCAGTCGCAGATCAATGCCGCCATCCACATGGTCCGCATGCACAGGTGAGGGCTTCTTTAGGGCTTGTCGTTGAGGGTCTAAGGTTGGCGTGGGCCGTCGCAGCACGTTGATCCACATGCTTCGCAATCACAGGTGCAGGCTTTGGGGCTTGCACCAGCAACACATGTATGCCTGAAGCATTACCTTGCTCGCACGCAACGCATTGCCACGACGGCCTGGCCACCATACCGCAGGCTGCGCGAGGGCATGCAGGACGCCCTCCCCGAAGACCTCCCCCTCGACGCCTCCTCCCTCGCCCCCGCCATCCCCGCCACCACCACCGCCACCATGCACGACGCCACCATCCCAGAGGCCGACGACGAGACCGACGAAACCGTCGCCGTCGCCGCCGCCACCCCTGCCGCCACCCGCTCCGGCGCGCCCACCGTGCCCGGGGCCGGAGGGCACAGCATGCTGCGCACGCGCGGCTCAATCAACGCTGCCTTTGCTGCCGCCGGTGGCACTGCTACTAGTGGTGCTGCTGGAGGTGGTGGAGGTGCTGGTGGGGGTGTGCCACCCGGCACTCCTGGCACAGCGAGCGCAGGAGGAGCGGGAGCAGCAGCAGGAGGAGGAGCGGGAGGGGCCCCGCCACTGGGCACCATGTCCCGCATGGGCTCGCTGGCGCGCGTCACGCCCCAGCCCGCCCCCGTGGTGGAGCTCCACCGCAACGCGTCAAGCAACGGGCAGCACATGGTCATCATGCGCTCCAGCGCAACGCACGCCGCCGCCGGGGCCGCGTTTGGGGGCACATGGTCGCTGGCGGGTGGCGGCAGGCCCAGTCAGCAGCACTCGACGTTCAACGTGCCGGCGGGGGCGGCGGCAGCGCTCATTGCTGCGGCGCAAGCCTCCAGTCGTGGTTCGCCCATGCTGCTGACGCCGAGCGGCCCGTCGGCCAGTGAGGGGCACGGGGCGTTTGCCGGCGCGGCGGCGGCGACGGCGGCGGCGGCAGCAGCGGGGGCGTTGGCGGGTGCGGGACCGTCAACGGCGCTCCCTGGGGTGCAGTCGGTGCGGGGTGGGGGCGTGGGGGCGGGGCAGGGGGGTGTGCAGGAGGTGCTGACGCGGGTGCTGACACTGCTGCGGACGGCGACGGTGGCGCGGCCAGTGGGCGGCGCGGGGGCGGCGGTGGTGGGGGCGATTGGGGGGTCGGACGACGAGGAGGAGGAGGAGTGCTGCGGCGTGTGCTTGGACACGGGGACCTATGTGGATATCAAGGGCTGCTCGCACCGGCTGTGCGGTGAGTGGTCGAGGGTGCGCTGTGATTGCGTGCTGCTGGCTCGCTGTGGTGCCGCTGACTCAGTGCCAAGGGATCCAAGCCCTAATGCGCACACCGTTCTCCTCCCTTGTTGCTTACGCAGTGGTGTGCGCCAAGGAGCTGGTGCGGCTGCACGACCTCAAGCCGGCACTGTGCCCCTTTTGCAGGTGAGAGCGTGCCCCAACTACGGAACGATGTGGCCAGGTGGCACAGCCAGGGCGGCCGCTTGCAGTGCACTGACCAATGGGCTTGCCTCACGCTCACGAGCCCCGCCCCTTGCATCCCTTGTGGTGGTGTGCTCAGGCGCGTGATCAAGGGCTTCTCGACAGCGGGTGGCGCGGGCGCCGGGGCTGGGGCAGCCTGCCCCCTCATCAAGCCTGCGTGACCCAGCTGTCGGCTCTGCAGCTGCGACCGTGGCGGTTTGACAGCCGTCGAGGCTGGCTTCGCGTGCGCGGGCCGTCACCACCTGGCTTGCTCCCCTTTCTCATGCTGACGTGCTGGTGAATAAGTGCCCCTGGTGAAGTGGATGCTTGTTCTGCGTGCTTGATGCACGTCACTGCACGTCACGCCCCTGGCCCACAGTCAGCTTTCTGCGTGATCAAGGATTGTGCACGCTCTATGCAGCTTTCAACGTGCTTTCTGCGCGCCAGGAAGCTCTCTCTTGCCGGCTGGAGCCTTTTGGAATGGCGGGGCTTGGGCGGGACGCGGAGGGCGAGAGCAGAGCGCGGACGAAGCTTCACATTACCCGGACATGCAGCCGACCCAACGCGGACACAGCAAACTAGCACACAGCGAGCCCTGACCCTTCAGCTATATCGACCTCTCCTTGCTCGGAGCCCGGAGCCAGCAAGAGCGCACCGCGCACCCCTCCAGAGGCCGGGAGCGCGCGCGGCGTGGGGATGTCGTCGTCCGTGCTGGAGAGCAGCCTCGCGGGGCTGCAGATCAGGTGCGCCTGCGTGTGCTGCATCTCGCTACGGAGTCCGTAGTCCGCCTCCGCAGGGGCCATCGTAAGGTGGGCGCGGGAGCGCGCGCGCGCGGCAAGGCAAAGGCAAGGCCACAGCAGCAGCAGCAGCAACAGGAGAGGTGTGTGCTCTTCTGCGGGCGTGCGCATGCACAGGTGTGCATCCCTGCCGGGCAGCGAGTGCGGCCCAGGCGCGCCTACCGTGCTGCCGGACGGCAGTGGCAGCAATGTCACAGCGTCCTTCACCATGGGCGCACCCACCTTTGTGCGGGCGAGGCGCGTGCGCACCGTGCACATCCCGCGCCAGCAGCACAGCTCCAACCCGCACGGCCGCACACCTTCCACCTGCTACGTGTCATCGGGCTCCGCCACGCACATGCTGCTCCTGAGCCCTACCCACAGCCCCCGCTCACACACCGGCGGGGCGGAGCGCGGCACCCCAGGGGCGCAACCATGCCCCAAACGCTTCAGGCTCACCATCGCCCTGCCAGCGGAGGAGTCCGTGGCCGCCGACGAGTCGGACGAAGTGTCTGACCTGCGCAGCAATAGCGGCCGCCGCCGGCGTGAAGACGGCCACGCCGCCTCCCCGCCCAGCACGCGCAGTGCGGGGCAAAAGGCCCTGCCCGCGGCGTCGGCCAGCCCTCACCCTGCAGCGGCTCAGCAGCACCAGGAGTCATCACAGCTTGCGCAGCCAGCGCAGCCAGCGCAGCAGCAGCAGCAGGTGTCCAAGGGGCAAGCTGTGCCGGCGGGGCTCCGGCGGCGCAAGCCACCCGCCCCCCCCAACACGGCCAAGAGCAGCGGGTCTGTGGGCCCCGTGGCCAGGACTACGGGCAGCAAGCGGCCGCCCTGCCCGTGGGCCGGCGAGCCTGAGGCTGCTGCTGCTGCTGCTGGGGTGGGCGGGGAGGTGGACGTGCTCGTGAACGCGCTCGACACGCCAGCGGCGTGATTGCTGCCTTGATCCTTGCATTTGCTTTCTGCTCTCACGCTGCGATTGTGCGCGTGTGGGCACCAGCCTACTGCATGAGCTTGTGAGCCGGTTGTAAAGACACCAACGGTCTGTCAAGTTCAAAGGCCCCACGTGCGCGTGCGGTGTCGTGCTGAGCATTTCGGAGTCGAGAGGGAGGGCGCGGAGAGCACACCGCGCGGGACAAGTGCTCCGCACAGCACACCTCGAGCGCAGCGAGCCACAGCCACGCGTGCACTCGACACCTCCTATCGATGGCCTCGAGCCTCCTCCACCCCGTCATGGCTCGCGCGCCCTTCAGCAGCAGCTCCACAGCGAGCAGACCCAGCAGGATGCCTGCCTGGGAGGTGGACTCTTTGGGGCCGGCGTGCGCCGAAGTGCCGCTTCAAGGTGTGTGCGCGCACAGTGGCTGCGCGCGTCGGCGCAAGCAGCAGTCGCCGGCTTGCGCGTCGGTGCAGTGGCTGCGAGCCGCTCTGCGAGAGCCACTTCGAAGGCGCGCTCTTCCCCGCCTTTGGCGTGCGCGCAGCCCCTTCACGCGCCGTGGTGCACGAGCTGGGCAAGCTCGGGCACAGCAGCCTGTGGCAGGAGCTGCACACCCTCCTGGCTGCCCTGCGAGGTGCGCGGCCCGGCAGCACCTCCCCGCCAAAAGCGGGATCCCCGCGCGCCGAAGCCCACGAAGCTCACAACGCAGCAGCAACTCGCAGCAGTGGCAGCCACTGCACCAGCACTACACTCACACCGTCCTCCTGCCTGCCAGAGGAGGGTGCTGCCAGGGGCGCAACCAGCGATTCGAAGCCCGGTGCCCGCGTGTGTGCCGCGCAGGTGCCGTGTTCCTCACGCCAGAGTCAGAGCACCAGCTGCAGGAGTCCATCTCCGATACGCAGGAGCTGGCCCAGGCCGCTGAGCGAGAGCTGGCCGCCGTGGCGAGCTCCCCGGCAGGTGCGTGGCCCGATCGCCAGCGATCTGATCCCCACAGAGCTCCAGGAAACCAACACGACTTTCCTCGGCTGTGTGGCGCCGCAGGTGCAGAGCGCAACGGGGCGCTGCTGTTCCAAGGGCAGCGGTGGCTGCAGCAGCTGCAGGACTTCCTGGTCGCTCTGACGCACGACGTGGACCAGGCGAGGAACGCGCTGGACGCCCGGCTGTCGCACGCGCTGCATGAGTGGCGCCTGACCGTCAAGACGGCCGTGGCCAAGCTGGAGCACAGCATGTATGCGTCCGCGCCCACCAGCACCGGCGTGCAGACCACCACGCAGCCACACCACGCGAGCGAGGTGAGCATGGGGGAGAGGCTCTACCGCAACGGCATGGAACCGCGATGTCAGGAGTGCTCTGTTGCTCACAGCTGTGGGGCGGTGCACTCCCTGCCGAGCGCCGCAAAACCAACATCCCTCCTTGTGCTGCTCCACTGGCGACGCAGGCCAAGCGCGACCCCTTTTCCCACCAGCAGCCCGTGCACCACCAGGCGCTGGACAGCCACGACAGCAGCTGCAGCAGCAGCGTGTGCGGCAGCGTCAGCTGCACCACCACCAGCAGCAGTAGCGTGGGCGGCGGCACCACGGGCGCGCTCAGCGGCAGCAGCAGCAGCACACGGTCGGGCGCGCGGCTCGTGGCGGCACGCAGCAAGCTCACGTACGGCACGCACTGGGCAGGAAAGGTGGCGCTGTGATGACGCTCTCCTTGTCAGCGCGGACCTGCTCCTTCCCAACCTTCCTACCCGCTGGTCCATTCCCATGCATGCCAGCCAGCCAGCACGTGCACGCCTGTGCCGTGACGCCAGTGCAGTTTGAGCGCGGCTGTCCGGCGGCGCGTGCGGCAACGTAGCAGCTGCTACGTGCAGGCTCACATTCTCGGACAGTTTGCCGTGTGCTTTGATTGGCCTCGTCGCCAGGCATTGAGCACACCGCGGCAGGATCAGCGCGCACGCTCCGTGGCGGAAGCGTGGAGGCGCCATTCATGCGTCGTCGTGTGATGGTGGCGGTGCACCCTCCTCCCCCCAGGCAGACCACACCGACCACCTGGTTGTTGTTCTCGTTCTCGTTCTCTTCTTTTCTTGGGCCCGAAGCTTCTCTTCTTGGTACGGCCATGTCCCTCTGCCGCCCGCCCGTTCTATTGTGATGGGCAGTGAGGCACTTTCTTTGAAATTGGCGATTGGGAGCGTGGCTGCCAACGTGCCCACCTCCCAAGCACCACCGCATCCTGTACATGCCTGTGATGACTCTGGCGATTGCTCGGGCTGCTGGCCAACTTTGTTCGGACACCAGGGCTCCTGCTGCCTGGGATCGGCATCGGCAGCGCAAACTTCTTCACACCCAGGCCAGGCACATGCGCTCTGCCCTCCTTACATGAGCACTGCTTCTCTCCTCTGCACCTCCTGTCAAGCGCTCTACCTGAGGCATGGCTGCACGCCCCACATGCACACCACGCCCAAACGCAGACCACATTGCTGTGCTGCATTGCTTGATGGCCCGGATCAGTGGTGCTGCTGCACCGTGAAGGCCGCACCGTGAAGGCCTCAGAGGCCGTGCACGTGATTGGTCGTGTGCCTGGGGCCAACACGCCCATGCGCGAGCGTGGCTGCACCTGGCCATCTCATAATGTCCTGCCCTGCGCGCAGTGGCCTGACTCTACGTGTCCCTGCTTCGCCGCGCCGCGCTCGCTGCCTTTTGCTGCTCACCAACCTGATGTCGTGGAACCGGCAAGGAACAGCAGGGGAGGGCTCCCGGCGTGTGGCTCTGAGCCGTGCTGTGCAGTGAAGCTGTGGGCGCTGAGCCCCCCGTTTTGGCCATCTGTGAGATGCCCCGCGGCGGCTGAAAGCATGTGCCGTGTGCCGAATGGATATGTGGATGTGCGACGCTGCACTCTTCCCCCTCAAGGGTGCTAGCCGACTGTACCGCAGTGCTATCTGGTGCAGCGCACGCACACACACGAAGCCTGCTCCCTAGACAGAAACCGTCCCCGTGCTTGCATATGTGTTGTGGTTGTAGGTGCGTGTTCGTATGTTTCTCTTCTTTCTCACCTGTTTTGGCACGCGTGCCGTCTGAACCCGGCGGCGCACGAGAGTTTGTATGCCGTGTTTGTGCGCGTGCGCGGAGCTACCACAGACTGCCCACGTCCTGTTCATGCCGGCACTGCGGTTTCTGCCTTGGCCACGTGCTTCTGCGCTGCTGCGCAGCGTGCCTTGCCCTGTGAGCCGTGCGTGGCTACCGCCGCACGTGATGCCCCGGCCGCACCAGCGCCTGTGCGTGCTCTACGCGTGAGAGACGATCCTCTCCCACTTCGCGTGCGCTTTTGTCGATGGGCAGCGCCGTGAGCACGTAGCGCTGCTGCTGCTGCTGCTTTTGCCGGAGACCTCTGATGCACTCGAGTTGCCAGCGGTGGAGGTTTAGCCCTCGCACAGGCGTTGTTGCAAGACATACAGAGACGATAAGACAGAAGAGACGATTCATAAGTATGATCACGCGAACGAGCAGAGCCGTCCAAAAGAATGCGGCCACACACGGACTGACACACGGCAAGGGTTGGCGTTCTCTTGAGCTTATGCGGCGCTTTCCAGCATGGCGGTCACAGGGGCAGTACGGCTGGCGTGCTGTAGGTGTCCAGGTGTTGGGGTGGCTCAAGCATCGAGATGCCGCGCGCAGGGAAAAGGAAGGTCTAAAGCTTAAGAGCTCGCCATGACACAACTTCACACTCGTGACGCAACCTCTTTGTCACTGACAAGATCATCCATCATCTTCAGGCTCGCGGGAACCACGGTGTGTGGCGTAGATTCACTATCATATATGGTATGATAGGGATCGTGCCGAGCTTCGGAGTAAACAGTCCTGTACGTCTATGAGGCGCAAGACCTCTCAGTCAGTTGCCCTACCGCTCAGCGTGGGCGCAAGGAATTGGTTGCCGCTCTCTCGGAGTGGCCGCTCTTGAAGTCAGGCGCCAATGTTCACACAGTGGCCACGCGGGGCGCTTGCGGCTGCTGCCCGGGCACCAGGCCTTGCTTGGCAGCCTCCACGGCTGCCTTTGCGTACTGCATCATGACCACTGCCAGCCAAGCCTGACCCGTCCAGCCCTGCACGGCACCACCGACGCACACACTGATGACATCATCATGTGGACTGGCAGGAGCTGCAGGCGCGAAGCATCATGCACAATATTGGCCAACAGGTGCGGCGGCAGGTGCTGTAACCGCATCAGGCGCTGTTCTTTTGTGCAAGGGCTGCACCTGCCCTAGGGGGCGGAAGAGCACGCAGCAACGCACAGCGTGTGCACCACCGGCCCCCGCGCACCTGCAGCCAGCCCAGGTGTCCTCCCCTGCGCGTGCGCGCGGCAATGATGCAGGGGTTGGTGCGCGCCGCCTGCTCGGCCAGCAGAGGCAGCTTGTCCTTGATGATGGGGTCGTCCAGGTTGTTGAGGAACAGCATGGGGATGTTGATGTCCTGCGGGCACACGTGCGCACGCCGGGCAAGGCACACGCATTGAAAATGGCTGCGTCAGAGAGAGCATGTGCCTCAACACACAGTCGCACGGCGCAGTGTTGTGCCCACTTGACACGCACAGGCCAAGAGCTGCGCCCTGCCTGCCTCCTGAACCACACACACCTGCAGAAAGTCCCGGCTGCTCTGCGCATCGTAGTATTCCTCCACGCTGGCGAAGCCAAAGGCCTTGACCGGCAGGGCCTCGTCAAACTGGCGGATCGAGTTGGCGTTGACGGCTCCCTTGAGGTCCAGCTGCATGTGTGAAACCACCACAATGGCGAGGGTCTTCGCATGCACAAGCACAACGCCGTCGCATACACAACGCCGTCGCCAGGGCAACGTAATACTGTCCCTGATGGTGAGAGAAAGACAGGACCGTTTGCAGGAACACAGCCACAGAGAGCTTGAGCAATGCACACAGCGACCCAGGCCGTCAGACCCGTGCCCAGCAGGACACAAGCACGCCAGCAAGCCAGGTGCTCCTGCCAGTGCCGCTTTGCAAGCACTCTCTCTCCATCTCTCCTGCCCGCACCCACCTGCAAGCCGTGGACTTGCGCCAGCTGTCGGACGGCCTTGAGCTCCTTTTGCAGGAGGCGCTTGATGGGGCGGGTGATGACGGCGTCCGTGACCCAGTCCAGCGATTGGGTGCCTGACGACGCACGTACAGTATGCACACCACGTGCACAACGGGCAGTGTGATGCGCGCAGACCTGTTGCGCAGACTCACCACCACAGGACTGGCGATTCGTGCATTGTGGCCAGCGTGTGGCAAGGTTGGCCTCCCTCCCTCCGCCACTCACCAGCAGTCAGGTCAAAGGCGTTGCTGACGCTGATGGCCGCCACAAAGGGCTTGCGGCCCAGCGCGCACTGCTGGCCCACAAACTGCGTGAGCACGTTGCTGCCCTGGCTGAAGCCCAGAGCCACCAGAGGCACGTTCGGATACCTGGAGATATGCACACGGAGGGGCAGTGCGACGGGCTGAGGGAGAACAGTGGGAGGGGCAGCGCGGCAGGAGCACGGGAGGGGCAGCAAGGGCTGCTGTGCCCAGTGGCATCTGCAACAAACCCATTCCCCCCAAAAGCGTGCTCACTCTGCATGCAGGAAGTCGACCACCGCCGCCAGGTCGTCCGTGTCCGAGTGCCGCGGGAACACGCGCGACACCTGCGCACACACACACGCGCGATCTTTTGTGACGGCTGCAGCATCATGATACCTGTCGTGAACGCCATGCAATGATGATGACCACACTGGCACCAGTATTGTCAGCACTCACCCCACTACGCCAAGCCACCCGGCACCTGGCGTGCGTGTGGCAGATCATCATCAAGGTGCGGACCCGCTCACGCAGCCCCAAGGGGGCATCCAGGTCACAGGTGTTTCTACCGGCAGGAAAGGGCCTGGACGGAAAGCCAAACTGTGCACCAGGCGGCAGCGCACCGGTGATCCCAGCGGCGACTACATGGCACCTTTGACCGCGACTACATGGCTACCAAATGGCTACTGCGACTGGGCGCCCCGTTTGCACTACAGCTCCACCGCACCTGCTTGAGCAACGAGTCCTCACTGCGCGGCACCTTGGCCGCCCGCCTCGCCCTCCACCCTTCTTCGTCCTCCTCCACCACCTCCTCCTGCACCACCTCCACGCCCTCGTCCAGCTGCCCAGCCCCGTCACCCAGCCGGGGCGTGAGCGGCTGCCCTGCCTCTGGAGACAGCTCCCGCCCAGCCCCGCCACCCGACACGTCCGTCCCGTTCACCGTCCCGTTCACCGCTGCATTGTAGCTGGAGCGGCGGCGCTTGTGGGAGGCGCGGAATGTGCCTGTGTACCACGTGGTGGTGGTGGTGGTCGCCACACCGCCGGCAGCGGCAGCGGCAGGACCGGTCGAGGTGGTGGTGGTGGTGGTGGTGGTGGTGGTGGTGGTGGTCGTAGTGCCGTTTGCTGCTAGGTGGGTGGGGGTCGCACCTGCAGCAGCAGCAAGAAGGCGCACGAGGCCACACATTATGTAAAACATCCGTTCTGGCTAGTGATAGGTTTAGCAGCGTTCACCGTCCCCCTCGTGCCTGCCCGTCCAGCCAAAGCAACCCGCACACGCACACCCCACATGCAATCATGCCCGCCACTCCACGCCACACGGCCTACATCTCACCGGCAAGTGGTGACGCCTCGCCCTCCTCCTGCACCTCCACCTCTATCTCCGCCGCCTGCTTCGGGGCAATGGTGGTGCTGATGGAAGGCAGCGAGCCAAGCATCCCGTCGTCCATCTCCACCACCACGTGCCCCGGCTGCACGCCCTTGGACCCCGCCACCTGCTGCGCGCGGGTGCGCAGCCGCGTGGGCGGCTGCTGCTGCTGCCGCTCCGCCTGGCGCAGCGCCCTGGGGGAGGATGCACGCTCAGCAGGGCCCGCACGCACCGCCACCTGCACGTGAGGGGCGGCGGCGGCAGCGCCCGGCTCCGCGGCAGCCGGCGCAGCAGTGCCCGCACCCACGAATGCAGCTGGAGCGCTGATGGCTGTGGGGGCCAAGGTTGGCGGTGGTGCCAGCGGGCTGGGAGTGCTGCGTGCGGCCACGGGGGTGGTGGGAGTGCTGCGGCCGCCGGCGTCAGCAGCAGCGGCGCGGGCTGGCGTGGCGCGGGGGCTGCTAGCGGCGGCCTTGCTGGCGGTGGTGCGCAGCAGGCCGGTGATGGTGGCGGCTGCGGTGGCGGCTGCGGCGGTGATCTTGAACGGAGAGCTTGGGGCGGGGGAGCCGGCAGCCCTCTGCAATGCACGGTCACAACCGTGCAGAGTGCCATGCTGTGGCAGCGTTTTGTGCATGACTGAGTGACGCCCCTTCACCTTCCACCCAAGACAACAATAAAAACGTGACTCTGCCACCTGCTCTGTGCATCCTGCATCACATCTTACGTGCACGAGCGTGATGGTACCTAATCGTACCTTGTCATCCGTGGTGTTGCGTCGAAAGGGCAGCTGCAGGCCCCTGACTCCGCTGCCGCCCACGCCCGGCGGAGGGGGCGTGCCAAAGGGGGCCAGAGGCGCCTGCGGGCCGGGCAGCACGCTGCTCTGGCCATGGCCGCGCCGGTTGAACACCACGCAGCGCCACCCGTGGCTGCGCGCCGTGTCCGACAGCAGGCACGACAGGCGCGAGTCACTGCCACCACCTGCGCATACATACGCGCACGTGCACAGTAGTGGAGGAGGGCACCAACAGGCTGCGCTGTGCTCAGCCCAGATGACGGTTCGAAGGCCATCATCATCAGGGCACATCATCGTGCGCAGCCTCAGGGCCCTGCCTTACCCCTGCCCTGCCCCTGCCTTGCCCTGCCCTGCCCTGCCCTGCCCTGCCTTGCCCCTGCCCTGCTCTGCGTGAGCGAGCGAGCGCTCACCGATGCCGTGCAGCAGCAGCAGCACGGGCGCGTCCTCAGGCAGCGGCTGCTCGCCCTCCTGAGGCTCCTTCCAGTCCAGAAGCAGCTCCACCCCGTCAGCAACCTGCACCAGCTCACGGCGCTGGTACTGCTCGCACCCGCTGTTGAGCGCCAGGCCAAGCACCGTCTGCGTGGCAGGGCGTGGCAGGGTGCAGGCTAGTGTGTGTGGCTAATGTCTATGGGATGCTGTGTCCCCTCGGACTGGCGTCATGTTGCACAAGCGCGAGCGTCACGAGCAGCGTGATGATCACTCGCCTGCGACATGGGTCCCGGTGCCCAGGGCGCCGCAGTGAAGGACTGCAGCGCGGGGCAGCCGTCCACCAGCAGCTGGTTGACGGGCGTGGGCGCGTACACCAGCGTGGGCTGCTCCTCCAGCGAGCGGAAGGGAGCGCGCACGAGTCCCCCCACTGCCTCGCCCACGGCCTTGCTCAGGAAGAGCAGCGTGGCCGCTTGCGCCACCGCCCAGGAGCGCCACTCCACGCTCACGGGAGGCTCCTCCTTCCCCGCGACGGCGGTGCCGCGCGTTGTACCGATAGCCGCTGCGGCATCGCGCTTGCCCCGCGCATCCAGCTGGGTCAAGGGAGGAGGCTGCTCCTGCTCCTGCTCCTGCTGGTGCTGCAGCTGTCCAAGGGAATGGCTCTCCAGTGGCTGGGTGCCCATCTCTTGGCTCACGACGAGGAGGATCCACGCGTCGAGACAGACCACGCGAGCGTCAGCAAGACGTGCGTGGGTACTCAGGACGACATATTGCGCGCTGCACACCGCCGCTTGCGTTGGTTTGCTCGAACTCACCTGCCGCCCCAGAGAGCTTTGCTTTTGCATGCCGACTGACTAATGGAACACGCGGAAATGCCACGCGGCTGGCACAGCGCGTCGAAAGACACCACAAACCATAGAACAGCAACGCCCGCGTGCAAGCAGCAGGCTTTTTCTCTCTTCGCGGAGCTCGAACTCGGGCGGTTCTGCTGACCTCAGCATCCTCAGGACGTGAAAAATGTGTGTGGAGGACGCTCATCAACAGTAGCAGCAGCAGCAACATCCACCGAGGATGGCGGAGCTCCAGCAGGGCCTGCGGCACGCCGTGGCGGCGAGCAGCGGCACAAGCGGGGCGGCCCGACCTTGGGGCGCCCACGACATCCCGCACGGAGGCCAGGCGCCATCGGGAGGCATAGGCTGCAAGTCCTCCTACGTGCCCTGGACCGAGGCGGTGAGTTTGGCGCGTTGCGCACGCCCTACTTTCTGCCACACGCGTGTGCGGCGACGAGGCCCGAATGTGACCCGCAACCGTCGTATGCGCGCCTTGGGAGGGCAGGCGTTACTCGAACTCGTGTATATGGCTATAGCTATCGTTCCCTGTTCACTTGCGAGGCTCCCTCGCGCGCGTGCAGGAGGACGAAGCGTTGCGGCTCCTGGTGGAGGAGCAGTGCCAGGGCGGCGCAAAGCCACAGTGGAACGTCATCGCTGCAGAGATGCCCAACCGCACCGGCAAGAGCTGCCGCCTCAGGTGCGCTGCCGACCGTGTGGGGCGGGCCAGGGTTGCGGTGCGCGGCGGTGCGTGAGGAGGCAGCAAGGTGCCGGCATGCCCCGCCATCACAGACGTGCGTGTGCTGATGCCAATGTGCGCGCGCAGATGGGTCAACCAGCTGCGGGACGACCTCAAGCGCGGTGTGTTCACTCCCGAGGAGGACGTGCTGATCATTCAGGTGAGGGGGGCGGAGAGGACCTCGACACGCGCACATTGGCTGCTAGGTCCGCTCGCGAAGCTGCACCGTCGAGGCCCACGCGCTGCGGTGTCAGCTTTGTCATCGTTCTCCCTGCTTTGCGCACGCAGGGGCACGCCAAGCACGGCAACAAGTGGGTGCTCATCGCCAAGAACCTGCCGGGGCGCACGGACAACGCCATCAAGAACAGGTGAGTCTGCGGAGTCGGTGCACTCGTTGGTGGGTGCATTCGGCGCGCTTCTCGCCGCCGCCATCGCCGCCGCCCACCCGGCTCCGCCGCCACTCGCGATGCGCTCGACCCCTCCTGCTCCGCGTGCTGCAGGTGGCACTCGACGCTGTACAAGCGCGCCCAGCAGAGCGACGAGGTGGTCCAGCACCTGCGCTCCGCCGCGCTGCTCGCCGAGGGAGCCGACCAAGTGCACGGCGCGCAGCTGCTCCGCAGCCTGGCCGATCAGGTCGCGCTGCGCCCCGACCTCGCCACGCAATTGCACGGCAAGCTGCTCGGCGCGCCGGCCGACGGCACGGGCGCATCGTCCGCGCGCGAGGGCTCCCCCAGCACGGCGCCGTCGAGCAAAAAGGCGGCAGGACTGGACCTGCAGGAGCTCATGACCCTCCTCATGTCCACAGCTGCCCCTACCGACCCCACCATGGCTCCTCCCGCTCCTCCGGCCCCCGCCAACGGCAACAACAATGACAGCACTCGGCCTGCAGCAGCAGCACCAGTCAACGCCCCTCCAGCAGGCAGGACGGCGGCGGCGGGAGCAGCGCGTCACACTCGCCGGCCCCTGGCGGCTCCCGCAGCCATCCCACCTACACCGGCGCCGGCAAAAGCATCAACACGGTCGCCACCTGCAGGCCCTGCACCAGCACAACCGCCGGTGGCAGATGACGGCAGCGCTGAGGACGGCACGTGCACCGCTGCGCCGGCTGCGCTGCGCGTGCACGTGCTAGCGCAATCAGCAGGCACTTCGCCCGCCTCCAGCAGCGGCACCCGCCCTCAGCCCACGCCGCCGCCCACGCCTCACGCGGCGCAAGCACCCGACTGCGACATGGGCTTTGCAGCTGCCTCACCACCGACGGCCCAGCCTCTGCACCACGGTGCGGCTGCCAACGGCCTGCCAGACGCACCCCCATCGGCCCTGCCGACTGATCTGTCGTCGCTGCTTGCGGGCATCACGCCGGAGCAGCTCATGGCTCTGGCCCAGCTCAAGCGTGCACAGCAGCAGCAGCAGCAGCAGCAGCAGCAGCAGCAGCAGCAGTTTAGCACAGCTGGAGCTGTCTTTGCCAGGAGCAGCGGCGACGCCTTCTCACCGACCACAGCACCCGCCGAGGCTCTGGCGTGGCCCCAGCAGCACGCCACCTCCGCCGACGCGCCTGCGGCAGTTGCAGCGTGCGTCGCGCAAGCGGCGGCAGCAGCGGCAGGAGTGGGGGAGTCGGCGGCGACGTCAAACAGCTCGCAGCGGTGCGCGACCAGCTGCACCGGTGGCGAGGCCGCACGCGCCGACCAGCAGCCAGGTGGCGCGACAGCAGTGCCACCGCCGCCGCTGAGCGCCGAGCCCTCGCCCATGCAGCTCGACGCCCTACCTGCCCAGCAGCCCGCCGCAAGCGCCAGGCGGGGGCGTCCATCACGCGCTGCCGGGCGCAGCGCCCGCAAGGCGCATCCGCCCGCAGACGATGCCGACGTGGCCGCAGGCGAGGAGCAGGAGGAGCAGGAGCACGCCACCACGTCAGGGCGCAAGCGCAACGCGGCGATGGCTCTTGACCCGCAACCACCGGCCTCCAGCACCAGCAGGAAACGCAGGGGCGCCCCTCAGGACCCCTTTGTCACCACCACCACCACCACGACCACCTCCGCAGCTGCCCTGGCGCCTGGCCCTCCCAGTGCTGCTGCTGCCCACGCCGCAGCTCTCAGCATGCCTTTCCCGCACCCACACGGCCTGGAGCCCGCCAGCGCATCAAGCGCCCTCCGTGCCGCCAGCGCAAACGGCGCCGGCGGCGGGATGCACCTGCCAGCAGCGCCGGCCGCCAGCGGGGCAGCAGCACCAGCGGCACCGATGCCCGCTGCGTTCCATGAGGTGGCGGCTGCGATGGGCTCGCTGCAGCATGCCCCGGACGCGGCCCTCTCCGCCATCTTCAGCCTAGGACTCAGGGCATGGCTGTCTGGCGCGCTGCTAGACCCTAACGGCGCAGGCAAGCCGCCGTCGGCGTCCGCCACCATGACGCTGGAACTGGACCCTGGTGCGCCGGCGCCCGCCACGCACCCCGGGCAGCCAGCCTGGCCTCTGCCCTCGCAGCAGCAGGACTACGGGCTGCACCAGCACCAGCAGCAGCAGGTGCATGGCATGGATGTGAACTTGGCGATGGTGTCAGCGCTTGACGCGGCCACGCTGCAGCCCGCCGTCAACGGCCCTTACCTTCAGGGCCCCCACGCGCACGCAGCCTTTGCGGCGGCCATGGCGGCCGGTCAGCAGCAGTCGTCGCTGCTGCACAGCCATGCCACACAGCAGCTGCTGCAGCACCACGTGCAGCAGCAGCAGCGTGGGAGCAGCGTGGACGGCCTGCTTCAGCGCCTGTCTGCCAGCCAGCAGCAGCGCAGCGACGCAGAGGCGCTCATGCACCACCTGCACAGCATCAGCAGCAGCCAGACGGCAGCAGACGCCGCCGCCGCCGTGCACAGCGGCAGCGACACGCTATTCCAGCACGTGGTGGGCAGGCTGCACACCCTCACCCAGCCCTCCTCCGCCGGCGCCACCAACACCGCCACGAGCGCCGCGCCTGCCGCCGCGTCGATGCACCCACGCGCGCCCTTGGCCACCCGCAACCTGGCCGCGCACCACGCGCCGCATCCCCCGCTGCCGCCCTACCTGCAGCAGCACCTGGCGGGACTCGCCTCAGTGGCGGCGCTGCCGCTGCAGCAGCAGCACCGCCCGCCCTACGCACCGCCCGCCTCGCATCTCAACGCAGCCGTTGCTTCCTCTCTCGCGTCCACCGGCCCACGCCACCCACACCCACACCCGCATAATGCACCTGTAGCACCCGCCACCGTCACCTCCAACCCGCTGCTGCCAGGGAGCATGGCGGCCTTCAACTCCCAGCAGCACCTCCCTGCTCTGCCCTGGGACGACACTGAGCTGGCCAGCCTCAACACGCCACTGGGTGGCAGCATGGCCGAACTGGCCGCATCCTGGGCCGCCAGCGGGCCTGCGCTAGCCGCCGCCGCCGCCGCTGCAGCGCACGCCTTCCCTTGTGGTAGTGGTGTTGCCGTGGGTGCCGCAGCGGGTGGGGGCCGGAGGGCCGGTGCAGGGTCGATGGGCGAGGTGATGGGCAGTGTGGGCAATGGGGACGTGCGTGTGCCTGTGTGGGCGCGTGGGCAGGGCGCCGCGTCGCCCCCGCCGTCCTCCCTGGGTGTGGGCAGCGTGCCGTGGTCGCTGCAGGGCAGCCTGAGCGACCTGCTGGGCCTGGCGCAGGCCAGCGCCAGTACGGGCGTGCCGCCCACCACACCGCCCACCAGCCCCGTGATTTGAGCGTGACGAGGCAAGCGTGCACGTCCACTAGCGAGCTAGTGCAGGCGTGCTTGCGTGTGTGTACACATGCACGTGCGCAGCGTGCGCACAGGCGGGCGTGGTGGGCGTGCACACACAACATGCACACAGCCCTGGTGCATGGATGGGTTTGCTGGCGCGCGCCGAGCGCTCTGGTTCCTTGCTGCATGGACAGGCATAAGCACCAGTGCACAGGTTTTGAGGTTTCGAGTTCGAGGGCAATGACGAGGTTTGCTATTGGCAGCTGTGGCGCACACCCGTCCCGCACTCTTTGATGCAGTTTTGGCCGTTTGGGACGTGTACGCTGGACGACACCACCAGTTCATTTGACGCAGCGGCTGGGTCTGGGCTTGGCGTGTGGGAAGCATCTATGGCATCTTTGGGGCGGTTCCCTTTCATCAGCAGTGGCAGCAAGCATGCGGCATGGTGAGGCAGGTAGCGTGGCGTGGCAGGTAGTCGCAATCGCGGGTCCATTGTCTTGGTGTATGAGAGCGAACTTTGCACACGTGTCGTGACGTTCATCGTACAGTGACAGTGACAGTAAAGTAGAGCACGGGTCGTGCGACGAGTGACAGTTTTGCTTGTTCCCATGTCCGTGGCCTCGCGTCAATAAGGCCACACGAGTCACTGTGCACACCTTTCCCATGAGGCTGGCTGGTGGCTGCCATAACACATTGTCATTATCAAGGCCCACCCACATCCAGGACCAGCACCGGCGACCTTGGCGCTGTGCACACAAACGTGTATGTCGTGTCAGTCTTGTCTCTTCTTTGTACGTCGTGTTGAGGGCCCTCCCGTGCGCGCGGCCCCGCCTCAACCCGGCAACCCATGTCGAAGCCTTGCCACTCCTGACCCTTTGGGCCGCACCGCCACTGTGTGCGTGTGCTTCCCCTAAAGCACCTGCTGGACCCGTCTGTATCAGGACCGTGAACATGTCCTTCCCTGCGCTGCTTGCCATTTGTTTTCGCTTGCTTGCTTGCGGAGTGCATCTCGTTCCTGCATTCGACTTTTCCTCTCTGAGGCTGTCCGCCAGCCGCTCTGCACGCCCGGTTCCGCCAGGCAACTTGACCAGGATTTGACAGCTTCTCGTGTCTTGCCACGATCATCTTCCAGTATCTGGCCGTGTGACAGGACCATGACAGCAGCCTGAGGATGCACGCGGGGCGGGACCCACCTGCTCTCTCCGCCGCCCGCTTCCAAGACCAAAAGGCTGTCAACCAGCGCAGAAGAGGATAGCAGCGGATGAGAGCAAGCAGTGGCAAGTGTACGCCCATCAGTGGGGTCATAGGAAAGGACAACGATGCATGGCGCGCGCTGAAAGGTGTCGCAAAACTCAAAATCACGTGCAGGTCACCGCCGGCCTGGCTGTGGCTGCGCGCCGCCCGCCGCCCAGGGCCTGCCGTTCTCCACCGTGTAGACCTTGGTCACGTCCGGGAAGTTGGCTGGGCGGTTGGAGGCGATGATAACAGAGGTCCCCTTGGCGCACAGCTCCTTGATGATCTGCGCAGTGGCAAGGTGTTACAGGGCAAGGTCGAGTCAGCAAGCGGCAGGGTAGCTGAGCAGCGTCCGGCACTAGTGACCAAGAGGGGAAGCCGGTGGCCCTTTCACGTAGCTGCACACACGCAACAGCGCCACCTGGGCCGTGCCACACCAGCACGCGCGCAGTGAGCTCAGCCAGGGCTTGCATGCACCACTGCTAGTAGCTCACCGAGTTGAGCAGGGCGGGCGTGAGCGCCTCGGCAAAGACGTCAGCGTCGTCCAGCAGCAAGATCTGCACCCACCAGGTGCGTGCAGGTGCAACCCACATCCACATTTGTATCAGGGACGGTTTTTAAGCAGCTCAGCGTCAGCACGTGTGGGCCAAACAAGGCGCAAGGCACTGCCACTGCCGCTTGAGTGCGCACACAAGTGGCAGCATTTCAGCAGCTCACCTTTGGCTTGCGGATGAGTGCGCGCGCCAGCACCAGCCTGAGCACCGTGGGCGCAGGGAGAGACAAGCCAGTGCCCTCGCCAATCAGCGTGCCGTAGCCATCCTGCACACAGGCGGCAGGTGGACGCAAACAAGCACGCAGCAACCACTCCGACTCAGTGCACACCAGTGTGCTGCTGTGAGTGACCGCGTGCAGTTCCCTGCAGAGCACGGCTCCTGCTCCTGCTCCTGCTAGGACGGGTGGGGTTTAGGCCCTATGCCCTAACCCTAACCCTAGCCCTGACTCACCGCCAGGTGCACCACCTCTTCGTGCAGCCCCACGCTGCGGCACACGTCCCGCACCTCGGAGCCAGTCACCTGCACCAGTGATTGCGGGTGAGCAGCAAGGCCACTGGGAGCATGCTCGCACAACTTGCATCACTTCACCGTGAGCTGCGTGTGGGGCTGACGGGCGTTTGTATCCCTTATTGGGTACAAGTGGATGCACCAGAGCAGAGCTTTGCAAATGCACCGTGTCCGTGGCGACAGGCACGTTGCCCCCCACGCTGTTGCGCTGCACTGCCCTCCACCACACCCTACTCCGTCAACCGTCAACCATCAATGCAAACGCACCTCCATGTCTGTAGCGACGGCCACATTGTCCTCCACGCTGGTGCGGAACACCCCGGCCACGCGCGTGGACACAAAGGAGATGCGGCGCCGCGCCGACCTCATGTCGTCCTGCAGGGAAGGGCGGAAGAGGGCGCACGAGCAGAGTCAGGATAAGGGCTACGGTAAGGACGCAGGGCTAGTCAGGCGGTGGCTCTCGAGAACAGTGGGCAGACAGAAAGACGGGCCAATGGGGAGGCAGGTAGTGGGTCACCAGGGGGAGCAGGCAAGCAGGCCATGGGCCACGGTCAGCAGGCGGTGGTGCAGCAGAAACAGACGAGCACGTGGTCAGGTGGTCAGGTAATGGCCTCACCTGACTGAAGGAGTAGGGCACCCAGACGTTGCCGTCCCTGGGCAGGATGGGCGGCGTGACGCCGGGTGTGGAGCCTCGCCTTGCGCCCGGCGTGGGCTGCTCCTCGGGAACCAGGCAGGAGGGGTCTGGGACACTGGAGGCGGGGAGCTGCACGGTGCAAGCAGGTGGGTGGGTGGGTGGGTGGGTGGGAGGTGAGGTGGGTGGCGGCAGCGTGTGCAGGTGCGTGGAAGGAGGCGCTTGCACCCGCCCAACGCACCTGGAACAACCCACTACCCGTGGCACCAACGCACCCGAAACAACCCACTACCCGTGGAACCCACTACCCGTGGCACCAACGCACCTGGAACAACCCACTACACCAACGCACCTGGCCTGGAACAACCCACTACACCAACGCACCTGGAACAACCCACTACACCAACGCACCTGGAACAACCCACTACCCGTGCCACAAACGCACCTGGAAGTACACGTGTCCCTTGTACGGCACCAGGCGCAGCATCACCAGCGACAGCAGGCCAGTCTTGCTCTCGCCGTCGTCACCTGCGGTGCAAGGCAGCTGTCAATAAGACCCTGTTAACAAGACCCTTATCAACAGTGGGGACGCACGCGTGTGGGACGCCGGAACGCAGGTTGCCAGATGCACTACTTGCACCTCGCAGCTGTCAGTCAGAGCAAACATCGCCGCTAGCTGGTGTCAGGGACTGAGCAGGATTAAGGTTGGCAGTCCTCAGTTCATTATGCATGCATGCATGTGTGCAGGTGGGCATGCGTCGCACCGGTGAGGAGGCACGCCTGTCCCGGTAGCACCTCGACGGAGCAGTCGTGCAGCAGCAGGCGGTCTGACCGCGTGCGGGACGCCACGTGCACCTGCACGCACGCAACACAGCGAACAAAGCACGGCAGGCGGATGCACATCAGGTGGGCAAGCATGGCACGTTCTGGTGGCCGTCACGTAGCCGTACGGTCTGGTGGCCTTTGAGTTGCCTCCGCATGCTGCCCCACTGAGTGAGACAAGTCTGCGCAGGCAATGCTACCATTCCCCACCACACGATTGAACGGCCGTAACCACATGAGCGCGCAAAGCCCTAGCGCTGGTTTCAAGCCCTAACCGATGCACACACGCACTCACGTCGTCTAGCTTGAGTCCACCCGTGAGCGCCGACCAGTCAGGCCGCAGCTCCGTTGAGGCGCCCTCCAGCAGTGCCTCCTCATCTTGGTCTGCATGGCGCACACGCACAAGTGTGTAGCTTGCAAACGGGGCTTCAGGCCGCATCAACCAAGGCAGCACGGATCACGCGTCCACATGAAGGACTGACTCACACACCCTGGCGTGAGCTTTTGCTGGGCGAAGCCTGCCTGGCATGCTTTGTGACGGCTGCAGCATCATAACACCTGTCGTGAGCGCCATGCCATGCCATGATTGATGACATGATGACACACGCTGTGCCGTTGCGGCAGGCCACCTTCTGCGCTGCGCTACCGTGCACACCTACACTTTCCTCAAACGACCTGGCACCTCTGCCCACAAGCCCCCAACAAGCAAGCAAGCAAGCACGCAAGCAAGCAGGCGCGCTCTCACCGTGCGCGGCCGCCAGCAGCGGCGTCCTGAGAGAGATCCGCCCCAGTTGCGCCCCCGGGGGCCCCACCGCCCTCACCCCCCCGCTGCCGCCGTTGAACCTGGCGCTGCTGATTGAAGAGCGGCGCTGCAGGCGCGGGCCGTACTCATCACCAGGTGCGGGTGCACCGTCACTCGAGGTGGCGTTGGCGGCGGAGCTGCCGTCCGTGGAGCCGTTGCCAAGCACGCCGCGGTCGTGCAGCTCCACGATGCGCTCCACAGACCCTGCATGCGGGTTTTGGGGCGAGGCAGGGCGCAGGGTGTGATGTGTGCCGGATGCACGCACACGTGTGTGTGCCCGTAACACGCCCGTTGCTCGCAGCGCCTGGAAATGGAGAACTCCATGGCTGGAGATCTCCAGCCATACACCCCAACCCTAAGCCCCAAGCCCTCACCGATGCCTGCCATGAGGCGGGCGTACGCGTCGCTCGCGCCCTTGAGGCCCTTTTGCAGCGCAGCCACGTAGCGCAGCAGCGCAAAGAGCGTGCCGACTGTCGTGAGGTTGGTGAAGAGCGCAGCGCCACCTGCACCCAGGGTACACATCAGCAGGGCACCTTGGGCTACCTATATAGGTAGCTATAGGTAGCCAAGCTAGCCTAACCTATCCTTATTGACCTCATGGAAAGAATGCTGGCGTGTGCTGCACAACCCGCCCAAAGCCCTGGCGCCAGCACCCGTTGCTTCAAGCCCTTGCCCCTCCCCAGCAAGCAAGCGCTCACCAAACCAGAGCAGGGAGAGGCGCAGCATGGCCGACAGGATGGTGGTGAAGGCGCGGTGCGAGTGCAGCAGCACGTTCATCAGCAGCGCGTTGCTGCGCGCACGCAAGAGGCAACGGAGCGCGTTTGTGAGGCGGCGCAGGGTGAGCAACAGCACCACCAGCACCACCAGGGCAGCTGCTGGACAGGTGGGCGAAGCGTAGGCCCAGCAGCACTGAGAGCCCCGGCGCCCCCCTCTCCACCGCACCTGCCCCACTCAGTGACTGCATAGCCGGGGCCTAATGGCACAATGGCTTTAAGAGTACAAGGGCCCAGCACGGCACCTGAAGTAAGCTGTGGCGTAGCTTCGGTAGTCCTTGACCATCTCCTTCTCCAGGCCCAGGGCAGCCACCGTCTCCACCTGCGCATGCGGAGTTACGGCTTGGGTTAGGGTTAGGGCTGGGGTTGGGGCGGGAGGACAGGGCTCTGCCGCTAGCCAGTGTGTGCGTGGCAGGGCTAGGGTTGAGGCTAGGGTTGGCCATGAGCCAGAATCGCTCACCTTGGTAAAGGCGTCCAGCGTGAAGCCAAACATGCGGCCCAGGGACTGCAAAGTGAGGGTGTTGACAAGAGCAGCAGGAAGGAGCATGAGGACGTGCGTGGGAGCGTGCAATTGGCCCCCACCCACAAACACGCCAGTGAGCAGCCAGCTGTGTTCAGTTGGAGGCAGCAATTTCCGGGGCACTCAGGCTGCCAACGCGTGCATGGCGTCCCGGCGGCCCCGTTAGCAAGCTACACACACGCACACGCACCTGTCGCACTGCCAGGTTGGTCTGCCTGAGCCAGGAACCCAGCAGCCACCCCTCCATCACGTTGAGCGCCACCACCATGACGAAGCTCATGAGGATAGCTGGCTGCAAATGCCACCACAAGGTAGCCCAGGGTTATGTGCGTGATTATGATTATTTATGCTCATCTGCTTGCCAGAGATGGCCGCGCCAGATGCAAAGCTCGACGCAGACACGAGACGGACGCACGCGACGCGACGCCACACACGGCGTGTGGGACGCACGCACATGATTGTAGCGCATGATTATGGCACGTGCAACCTTTGGCGCACCAACACAGCTGTACGCACGGCCAATCGAGTGCCTGTGGGAGCGTGTGACACCTCTAAACGTGACGTGGGACGCGTGGCGTGGGACGCATGACAGCGTGGCATGCGTGGCAGCGTGACACCGCAGTGGTTTACCCCCCCCCCCTCCAACGCCAGTCATCAGGTACCTGGGAGGTGATGAGTCCGTATGACGAGTAGAGCAGGAAGGCCAGCGAGCCCAGGAACAACGTGATGCCCTCCACCATCTGCATACAGGACAGTACCCACACACACACGCGCGCGTCAAGGCAGGTGCCCACCACTCCACCGCTCACTCACAAGCGCACGCTAGCAGCCGCCTGGTCAGAGATCCGTGCTGGATACCCCGTGAACATGATGGCTTGTCAGGCAGCAGCACACGTTTGCCCACCATGCAAGTGTGGCTGCAGGGCTGCAAGGGAACTCTGTGCCCATGATAACTCACGTTGTAAGAGGTTGATGAGATGAGCGTCCTGAGCGTGAGTGAGTCACCTGATGTGCGCGCCATGAGTTCACCGGGTGGGAGGCGCGCAAAGAATGGCAGGTCCTGCGCGGTGGCAGGCAGGAGACAGCACACGCAGACGCCGTCATCACCCAGGGCATGGGCATTAGCGAGTTGGCTGCAGGCGCGCAAAGAATGGCAGGTCCTGAGTGGTGGCAGGCAGGAGACAGGACACGGAGACGCCGTCATCACCAAGCTTAAGGGAACCAGCGTGTGAATGTGCAGGCAGGTGGTCAAGGCCAAGTCCTGCACTTGTGCGGAGGAGAGGGCAGAAGAGGTGCAACTATGGCCCCATGTGTGTGCGTAGCGTGCATACGGGGCATCAGGCCGCATCAACCAAGGCAGTGCAGATCAGCAGCGAGGAAAAATTAGGCACCAGCGGCTGGGTGTAGGAGGGGCGGAACGCGTCCACATGCTCGAGCAGGGCAGCCACAAACCCCGCACATGCACAGCCACATCATTGGCCGCTGTGGTGGGCGCGGGGGCAGGCTGGCGATCCACTGCTGGGTCCGCCGAATAGTTCAAGTCGCCCAGCACCCATGGTGCTTCCAGGCCACGAGGGAGTGCAGGCACCAGGGTGTGTCGTTGGACTCACGCCTTGCGCTCAGTCACCCCCTTGTTGGGCTAGTACGTCGTTGTTGACCAGTGTGAAGCGGTGGCCGCCCCACATCGCTTGCAGGGTTTGCAGGCGGCCCAAGGCGTGGGCGGGGCGTGGTGGGCACCACATTGCAGGCGGGGCGTGGTGGGCACCACATTGCACGTTGGCGCGGGGGCAGACCAAGTTGGCTATGGCTGCGTTGCCAGGGGTGGGGAGGTGGTTGTGCGCCCAGTACGCCTGTAGTGGGTGCACGCCCTGGGCGTGGTACGCCTGGGCTACTCACTGATCCACTTGCGCCTGGGTGTGGCAGCGGCGATCGTGGGGGGCGGCCCACCCACGTCTCCTGTAAACACATGACGTCCACGGCGCCTCTGTGCCACATGCCCACAAGCGCTGCGACAGCACCCGGGGAGGTGAAGCTGGTGCCGGCGTGGACATCGTCTGTGTCCAGGAGACGTGGGTGGGCCGCCATAACCACGATCGCCGCTGCCACACCCTGGCGTCGTCTTCGTCTCTGCTGGGCTCCTGACGTCATGCCGTGACTTTTTCCGACTGCCTCGTGCCCTTGCCTGT